>JANAVB010008799.1:5065560-5305560 GCA_029216955.1 Iris pallida
ACTGAACAAATATGATATGTCATTTCTTTTCATCACATGATCAGTATTATATGTTTGTTAGATTCAGTACTTGCTCCCGTCCGGATAGGATAACGTTGTAGGTATTCTTACTGAGGAGGAGTTGCTCTGTAACTCATATTATGGAGTTACTGCCGAAGACCAGGCTTTGTCTTACGAGGATGTACCTGCGGGGAACCTCGTCTAGTTTGTGTAGTTGCTCGGGATATTTAGTGTAGTCATGTATTAGACTACGTATTTTGTAACTGGACCTGTATCCAGTTTTATATTTCGGACTTGTACTTGGACTTATTATTATATGAGATGACTTTTGTGTTTGGAGCATTTATGACTCTTCTTTACTTATAGAACTGTTAGCACATTTAGTCTTATCTTGTTATCTCTAGAACAGCTTACTGCGCTTATCTCAAGCGTAGGCTGGACATGACTCGGCCCGGTCTAACAATTTGGGTAGCGGGTCGTGACAGTTTTCGTCCTTCGTTAACGGTCAACTCCTTTGATCCATTTCTTTGGACGAAAATGCCCTCTTCTTTCCCGCGACCCCCGTTCCAAGACGCGTCTCGCTGCGCGCATGCCCTCCGCCGGCTAACGTCCCCTCCCCGCCCCCCCTCCCCCCCCGCCCCACCGTTGCCTGCCGCGCGCTCCCTCCGACGACTGCCGTCGTTGTTGCTGCTGCTGCTGCCGCTGCTACTGTTGTTGCTGTTGCTGCTGGGGGCGGAGCGGGAGAGGGGGCGGAGAGGGGGCGCGGGGGCGGAGCGGGAGCGGAGGAGGAGGGCAAAGCTGGGAGGAGCGGGGGAGCGACAGCCGCAGAGGCGGGGCGGGGCAGCGACAGTGGTGGTGGCGGCTATGATGGCGCGGCAGCCGTAGCGGCGGGGCGGGACGGGACACGGCACTGACGGGGCGGAGCGATGTTGATGGTGATGGTGAAGGTGGTGGTGGTGGTGGTGGTTGTCACGCCCCGATCCGGGAAATCGCTCGTCCTCGCTAGATTTTACCCGAATCATCGTCCTCGCTGGGGCGTGATACCGCACGAGCCTGGAGTTGCGCTCGTGCGAGGTAAGATAACGATTCACATAGTGATTATCTCAAATTCGTAACATAAGCAGCGGAAGAAAAACAAAGTAAAACATAAGAATCTCTTTTATTGATTATGAACTAAAGATTACAAAGGCTCTGAATAGCCCAACATAAATGCCGATTGGCTACAATGCTCATGATCTCTCTAGCTCACAAAGGATTACATTGTTCCATACATTATGCCTCTGTATAGCCATCAAGTAGTCTTCGGCCGAACATCTCCATGTCGTAAGTCTGAACGCCTATGCGGTAGCTCCTCTTGAACGCCAAGGACTCCATGCCTCGGCACGTCCAAGCCAAGCCCCGCCCCGAGCCGATAATAACCTGAGCCTGCACATAAACTAGTGGGGGATTAGTGCTTTCGTCCTCGCTTCGCACTGATCAAGACCCGCTCGCACCCAAACCAAACACTTAATCATTTAGTGAGCATACATCTTAATTTGTGATCTTTCTATTTAGCCTTAGGGTCCGTTTCATGGCAATACTCATGCATGGCAACTTATCTTAAATGTGTCCCATACCGTGTTCCTGCAGCAGATACAGTTAGCCATAATATGAACATAAACATAGTGTCCGTGCTCATCTCCGTCCCATATTGCCTAGCCTGCACGGGTTAGAACTTAACATAGAATCATATCATTCACGCAACAGTCAACCATAAACTTAGACCATGCATAAGGGTCGCAGGCCCTGCGCCTGCACCCGACTCTCATCTCAGCCCACCGGCCCTATCTATATGAAGGTCACGGTGTTTCGCACCGTAATGGACTTGGCATCTCTTATGTGTAAGCCTACAATCGCTTCGATATGGGTTGCTAGCCCAGTATCCAAAGGATCCTAAACTTACGGATATCATAGCTTATCACAGTACTGGACGGTCGCAATCCGTCCGAATGTTGTGCACCATAAATACCACACATAATTCCCTCCTAGGCCGAACGGTCCCGGCGCCCCGGCGTAACCGTTCGAGGAAAGCCGTACCCGTGCACGGGCCATCCGAGTCCATTGACCATGCAATACGCGCTATAGCAAACACACATAACAATCCAACTAAATCCTCCGTTGCATAAACATAGTCTCGTTCCATAAACGGTTTTCCGTGCCATAAACGGTTTCCCATGCCATAAACATAATCCACCATTCATATGGGGAGCTCCGTCGGCGTTATGCCCCAACACATCCATATTGACGCACGACGCCCAACGGCTTAGTCATCTCATACTCGTATTCAACGCGTACCATTCGTAAGTTATTCTCATAGCATAATTCCGTATTACTTAGTCTTTTCGTAACATAAGTGCCCGAAGGCACGCTCAGCACCGTATTCAATGTTCTACGCCTAGTGTTCAATGTTCTCGGAGCCGTGCACATGATGCACATCTCAATATCGTCTTTCAATGTTCTACCATCATTGTGCTACCGCGACTCGTACACTTGATGCACGTCGCTTCAATTGTTCGATTGTTCAATGTTCTACCTTAGTGTTCAACGCATATTTAGACACTTACTCGTCGAGCCACGCTCGCTAACTCGATAGCATCTTACGCATACCATAACATATTTTATTAGATGTGAAGGAATAAGGAGAGAGAGTCAAGAACCCGCACACCTTAAGCCGATACGCCTTGCCGATTGAAGTGTCTCGCTTTCATAACTTGATCGCATAGCTAACTCCCGGACTTAGCCATTCCTTTGAACTACTCGGTTGATTTGGCCTGTCGTGCCCATGCCACAATCCGTTGCAAGGCCACGATTTGGTTTCGCGGACACTTCATTGCACAAGGCAAATTGTCGACCTCTTATCGTCCAGCGTAAAAGCATAGCCTGCACACCAGATCAACTAAAATCAGCACTTGCTCAAACGGGACTTATCCTTTGCATCGATTTGATTCATAGATTCCAACCGACTCAAGGCTTACCTTTGGCCAACGTAATTCTCGTATCGATTTGCATCGATACCTCATCGGGTCAACGCAACTCTTCGAGTCAACGACTCATCATAATGTACCGATGCGGAGCGGAGCATTACATAATATACCACTCAAAATCAGGTTCGTCCTCGAACCGAAACCAACACTTAAGCCAAGTGTCCGCATAGATCGTTTCACGATCTCGTGCTACTATCGTTGAATCATACAACTTAGTTTGGATCGTACACATATTTTAGGCGTTCCACCAATATATGCATTTCAGCCAAGCTCAGTTGTAGGATATCGGGACAACTATCAAGCTCAACTTAAATCCTCAAGCACCAATCATTTCGTACTCGGCTTAGTCAAATCTTAGCGCCTATTCCCAAAATACTTCTCGTATGTTTATTCCATAACATGCGATCATCTTTCAACATCTTGCACATAACTTAATTCAAACCATAACTTCGATCTCATAAGTTTCTCGTCGATCATCTAACACTCGCATTGCATCAACTCATTGTGCATCCGATCACAACAATTCTTCGCAATGCCTACTCGCCCAACCGTTTCCTATCTCTCGCATAACTCAAGTCTTTCATCCAATCATTCATAACGCTTGGCCTTAATGACATGGACTAAGTCCACATGTCTCCATTTTCTTTGACTACCATCCGTACTAAGTCTCGCACACAACTTTCCCGACATGATCCACGTTCTCGAACCATATACGTATTGTATCTGGGGCTACCCCCGCTAGGTAACTTATCCAGACATCGTGCTTAATCTCTCCTGACACAAGAGGTCAACTTGAGTCTACGATGCTCAAAGGCAACAATCTTTCCGACCCAAGGTCTCTTACGATACGCCTATCTTCGATACTCGACCGAGTACGAATCCTTTACTCAATCTTCGATTCAATCCCGACTAGTTCATTTCATAACATAGATCGCGCGCTTAACACACATAGCCTAACCGTTACTCCAATTGATATACGACACAACTCTTAAGGTCATTCTTATTATTCATCGCTCTCGCACATTGCAAAATCCTTGCAATCGCCTTACCGCATCGCTATGCTAAGCACGTTCCTCGACATCTATTCGATCGTCGACCAACCAAGTCTACTTACGCACTCATTCGATCGATCATAACTTTTCTATTCGTCTCGATCTAGTCGAAGGCTATTCGCTAACTTTCGATACGCGATACTCGCTCTCTTAGACTTATCCTCAACATGCACTACCTCATTCCTTATCCTTCTTACGCGACTTCTTTAGGATCATCTTATGGGACTTCAACATTCACTTGATTTGGCGGTCAAGTCTTCTAGGGTCATCTGTCCCGAAACTACGCTCGATAATTGAAGAACATCTACGAGGGACAGTTACAACGAACCATGCTATATCCTATCGCGGAGCCAAATCAATTCCCGACGATTCCTACGAGACTTTTATCCAACCCGACGTAATCTACCAATCCATAATTTATCTACTCACTCGCACAACTAATGCGCCGATAACTACTCGAATCACTTATGTATTACCGTTAACAATATCGCAATCGAGCAATATTTGTTCGCCTCCGTACGAGTCTATCCACTCACGGCCAATATCTAACACACTTCTAGGCTTATCGCACAATCCTTAATTCCACATTCGCATCAAACCACGAGTCCATATCAAATTTGCCACGCCTCGCAAGTTCGATCATCCCCGCTGGATGAATCACCATACCAGCGCTCACGCAGAATGATCGTTCTAATTTGACGTGACGCATGTGCGAGGCTGGTGTTGCGCTCGCTCAAGACAAGAATGTCAACATAGTGGTGATTCGCGAAGCAATCCAGACACTTTCGTTTTCTTTCGAGTAACATCCATCGACTCTCAAATTCTCCGAAGCATTCCTACCAATGTCATCCAAATCGACATCAACTTAACTTGCATCTTATTCATCCAACAACAATGCTCAACATAATTTTCGTTCATTCGATCGGAGTATCCACGAGTTATTGCATATCGTCTTTGATACGCCTCAATACCATCATCGATATGCATAACTTGAACATCTTCCTTTCTCATAAGCTTCAATTCGTTGTAATCACTGTTATCATCCGAACTCGAATACGAATCAAGTCTTGCACACATCAAGATTCATTCCGTTACAACTCACCACCATAGTCGCGACGTAATTTCCAATTCACATATCCATTCTCATATCCCTAACTCGCACTTTCAAATCGTGCTACCGACTCATCGCACTAATCCAAATTCGTTCGCAAGATTTCTCCGTGCCTACTCAATTCGTTCCGAATGGTTTTCGTACCGACTTAACTCAACTCGACCGAGTCGACTATTTCCTCGACGCAATATTTCTTTGCCATACTCAGCCTATCGTTCGACTTACACTTAAGGACTCCTCGTCCGACGTATCCATAGATGCGACTTCGCACATAATCGTTCAACTTAATTCACCGAAGCATACTTGCATCGAATTCTATCAAGTCATTCCCACTCAAGTCTCGGTACTACTTCGTCCGTTGAGGACAAACATATCGTAACAACATAATCATCTCGACGAAATCTATCGCAAGTCACCATGCGGCTTAACATAGCTATCGCTAAGTGGTATTCCATATACCACTCAGGATCGTGCCTATCGCTATCGATATAATACTTCGCTACACTTGCTCGCATAATTGGTATTGCATATACCACTCGAAATTGAGTCATTACTCGGCATCACATTCCGCGTAGGTCCGACATCTATTCTCAATCGACTATCCCGTATGGCGATCCTTCTGATCCCAGCTCTAGCGTTCGCTCAAGTTTGACACACATTCAATCTAACCGTATCTTAGCGATCATATCGATCACGCCCGCAACATTCGCTTATTCAAAGCTCAACGCGACATACGGCCAACATAAACGTTCGCCTACTCAACTCGACTCCGCGGCCAACTCGATTCGTTACTATCGCATCTGCGATCTTTCTGAATCTCGCTCGTTGCAACTCGTGCAACAAATTATTCTCGATACTCAATCTCGTGCAACATATCGCTATCCATTCGCATAGCCATACAACACGCATCATACCATATCGACTCGTTGCACCGATGCAACGAACGATTCACGACTTGCTGCACTCCGTGCAACCAATAACACATAACCGTTCTCATAGCAACATAACACGCATCGTCTCACATATCGACCCGTTGCACTTCGTGCAACCAACAACACATATCTCCTCGCACTTCGTGCGACCAACAACACGTAACTCCTCGCACTTTGTGCGACCGACAACACATATATCATTGCACTTCATGCAACCAACATCACCATATTCGTTGCACTTCGTGCAATCAACGACTCATAACTTTCTTACACTTCGGGAAACCATAATCTCGTAATCCATTGCACTTCGTGCAACCAACATTCTCCGATGACATCCGGAGATAACGTGATAGTCACGACATACTTGTGGCGGACGTACGAACTTAATATAGACTTATTGTATGGAACATCCAATGTAGCGTCGAGCAGATCCATGAGCCATGCGGTTGCGAAAACAACTTAGAGTCAACTGAATTCGATAGCGAAGCAACTGAGGGTCAAAGAGATTCACGCACGGTCCAAAGGATGGAACCGCTCTGATACCAACTTGTCACGCCCCGATCCGGAAAATCGCTCGTCCTCGCTAGATTTTACCCGAATCATCGTCTTCGCTGGGGCGTGATGCCACACGAGCCTGGAGTTGCGCTCGTGCAAGGCAAGATAACGATTCACATAGTGATTATCTCAAATTCGTAACATAAGCAGCGGAAGAAAAACAAAGTAAAACATAAGAATCTCTTTTATTGATTATGAACTGAAGATTATAAAGGCTCTGAATAGCCCAACATAAATGCCGATTGGCTACAACGCTCATGATCTCTCTAGCTCACAAAGGATTACATTGTTCCATACATTATGCCTCTATATAGCCATCAAGTAGTCTTCGGCCGAACATCTCCATGTCGCAAGTCCGAACGCCTATGCGGTAGCTCCTCTTGAACGCCAAGGACTCCATGCCTCGGCACGTCCAAGCCAAGCCCCGTCCCGAGCCGATCATAACCTGAGCCTGCACATAAACTAGTGGGGGATTAGTGCTTTCGTCCTCGCTTCGCACTGATCAAGACTCGCTCGCACCCAAACCAAACACTTAATCATTTAGTGAGCATGCATCTTAATTTGTGATCTTTCTATTTAGCCTTAGGGTCCGTTTCATGGCAATACTCATGCATAGCAACTTATCTTAAATGTGTCACATGCCGTGTTCCTGTAGCATATACAGTTAGCCATAATATGAACGTAAACATAGTGTTCGTGCTCATCTCCGTCCCATATTGCCTAGTCTGCACGGGTTAGAACTTAACATAGAATCATATCATTCACGCAACAGTCAACCATAAACTTAGACCATGCATAAGGGACGCAGGCCCTGCGCCTGCACCCGACTCTCATCTCAGCCCACCGGCCCTATCTATATGAAGGTCACGGTGTTTCGCACCGTAATGGACTTGGCATCTCTTATGTGTAAGCCTACAATCGCTTCGATACGGGTTGCTAGCCCAGTATCCGAAGGATCCCAAACTTACAGATATTATAGCTTATCACAGCACTGGACGGTCGCAATCCGTCCGAATGTTGTGCACCATAAATACCATACATAATTCCCTCCTAGGCCGAACGATCCCGGCGCCCCGGCGTAACCGTTCGAGGGAAGCCGTACCCGTACACGGGACATCCGAGTCCATTGACCATGCAATACGCGCCATAGCAAACACACATAACAATCCAACCAAATCCTCCGTTGCATAAACATAGTCTCGTTCCATAAACGGTTTCCCGTGCCATAAACATAATCCACCATTCATATGGGAGCTCCGTCGGTGTTATGCCCCAACACATCCATATTGACGCACGATGCCCAACGGCTTAGTCATCTCATACTCGTATTCAAAGCGTACCATTCGTAAGTTATTCTCATAGCATAATTCCGTATTACTTAGTCTTTTCGTAACATAAGTGCCCGAAGGCATGCTCAGCACCGTATTCAATGTTCTACGCCTAGTGTTCAATGTTCTCGGAGCCGTACACATGATGCATATCTCAATATCGTCTTTCAATGTTCTACCATCATTGCCCTACCGCGACTCGTACACTTGATGCACGTCGCTTCAATTGTTCGATTGTTCAATGTTCTACCTTAGTGTTCAACGCATATTTAGACACTTACTCGCCGAGCCACGCTCACTAACTCGATAGCATCTTACGCATACCATAACATATTTTATTAGACGTGAAGGAATAGGGAGAGAGAGTCAAGAACCCGCCCACCTTAAGCCGATACGCCTTGCCGATTGAAGCGTCTCGCTTCCATAACTTGATCGCATAGCTAACTCCCGGACTTAGCCATTCCTTTGAACTACTCGGTTGATTTGGCCTATCGCGCCCATGCCACAATCCGTTGCAAGGCCACGATTTGGTTTCGCGGATACTTCATTGCACAAGGCAAAATGCCGACCTCTTATCGTCCAGCGTAAAAGCATAGCCTGCACACCAGATCAACTAAAATCAGCACTTGCTCAAACGGGACTTATCCTTTGCATCGATTTGATTCATAGATTCCAACCGACTCAAGGCTTACCTTTGGCCAACGTAATTCTCGCATCGATTTGCATCGATACCTCATCGGGTCAACGCAACTCTTCGAGTCAACGACTCATCATAATGCACCGATGCGGAGCGGGGCATTACAGTGGTGATGGTGATGGTGATGGTGATGGTGAAGGTGGTGGTAGTGGTGGTTGTAGTGGTGGTGGTGGCTGTGATGGGCACGGCAGCGACGGGGCGCGGCGGGGCGGGGCGCGGCAGCGGCGGGTCGGGAGAGGGGGCATTAGGATTAGGGTTTGGGGAGGGTATTTTCGTCCAAAATTATCGGTCAACCGCGTTGACCGTTGGTCTTCGACGGAATCCGTCAAAAATGGGGGGTAACATACATTATGGTAAAGCAGTGGGGTCACCTTAAATATGGGTAAAGCAAGTGGGGTGCGACTCAAAATTTTTCAAAAAAGTATTTTTTCCTACTTCCAAGACAACTCCTCAACTTCTTCATTTTTTTATAAATATTTCTATTTATAATTGATGATGTGGAGACAAAGTCATTATGAAGTGCATTGTCTAGATCTAGACAACGAACTTCATATTGTCTTTGCCATGTCAACTTCATGATTTATTTTACATTTACATTGGAGAAGAATTTTTAAAATAAAAGTTGATCATTCCTATGTGGCAACCATTTTTTTCTAGACTCACAATAGGGATGGAGATGCTCTAACTAAAGGCATTCTGAGTAAATTTAGAACCATTAGGCAAGTGTCCATTGAATTTAGTATTGCTGTTGGAGTTGAAGGTCAAATTATTGGATTCTCAATGTGGTAGCACTTACGGTCTCTCCCCACTTTCAAGTAGGTTTTATAGAGGCACTAGTCATAACCCGTGCCCATAGGGCATGGTTCATTTAAGGTATTCCCCCTCAAAATTTTGAACCTCCAATTTTAAACGAACAATAATAATTATGAGGCCCCCATCAAAATATTAAATCCCAACCACTGCTGGATGTAAATTTTCTTTGGATTCACCATAAAACCCCACTCTCAATAATGCTCATCCACAACCATTATGAGTGCAAACCCCACTCTTTGGATTCCCCATAAAATCCCACTCTCAATAATGCTCATTCCCCACAAAACCCCACTCTCAATAATGCTCATCCACAACTATTATGAGTGCAAACCCTACTCTTTGGATTTCCCATAAAAGCCCACAACCGTTGATTCACCAAGATTAAATTTCAACCACTCTTTATCTTGACACAGTCAGCCCTAGAATTCAAAAACCTTTGTGTTTTGTATAATAGATTAGTAGTAGCTTATCTTCTTTGACAGCAAGTCAAGTGTTATACGGTCTCTCCCCACTTTCAAAGAAGAGAGCGAACTTCTAAGAGGAATCCTCTTTTGAAAAGATTGAACATATGGTATTCTTTCGCCCACCTTCAACCACTGCAAGCCATTGATTCTCCTATTTGGCATTAGCATGTCATTATCTATACTAAAAGTCAAGATTTCACCGTCCAAAACTATCCTTACCTATGCCTACTAATTAAAATTATTTACTAAATTTAACATAGATAGTTCGGTAATTATATATCGGAAAAAAAAAATTAAGATGGATTGTTGTTTACTCTTCTCAAATAGTATATATATATATATATATATATATATATATATATATATATATATATATATATATATATATATATATATATATATATATTTTGTTGTTTACTCTTCTCAAATAGTATATATATATATATATACACGTCCGCGGGGTCGTGGCCTGTTGGTAGCGACGAGGGTCCCCGGACGGAAAGATGACTTAACGCACCATCCAACGGTATAAATAGGAGAGATGCTTGTGGATACAAAAAGTGCGAAAATGCCTATAAAATATGTGTAATGCATGTGCATATATGCTCGATATATTTTTCCTGTGGAATTCAAAACTACTCGAATTTGTTCTTACAGTAGCACCTTGTTTAACATCTACCACCGTCTTTTTTTAGTCTCTTAATATATTTTGTCTGGAATTCTTTTGAGGAATTCGGAGGCAATAAGCGAGCGTAACCGACCGAAAATGTTTTAATGTACTTTGACAAATAAGAGGCCAGGTTATGAGTAGAGGATGAATCTATAATATAAAGCACAGGTTGGTCCGACCCATGTGCTTTGGTTCAACGATGATGAAAGAAGTAAATTGTCCCTCTCTCTCTATAAGAGAGGAGGCGGTTTCATGTTGGGTGCGGAGCAACCGATTGTTCCAACGGCACCCCCGCATCCAGCTCCTCTTGCACCGCCCTCCCTCCGTCGTCTCCGCTCTATCCTTACCCACGCCGTCGTCGACCTCTTCCGCAACCCTTTCGTTACAAGCAGCCTCCTCCACCGCGCCGCCGACGCCGACCCTTCCTTCGCCGTCTCCCTCTTCTCCGCCATGACCAACCCCAACCCTTTCTCCTTCAACAACGTCATTGCCATCTCCACCGTCCCACTCTCCATCTACTCCCAAATGCTCCGCCGCCGCGTCCCTCCCGACTCCCACACCTTCTCTTCCTTGCTCACACCACCGCCGCCGCCGTCGCCACCAGGTCGCTCCACGCACACGCTCTCCTCCTCGGATTCTGGTCCGACCCATTCGTGCAGACCGTCCTGCTCACCGCCTACTCTCGACGCGGCTCCGCCGACCACGTCCTGCGGGTGTTCGACGGAATGCCGCACAGGGACGTCGTCTCCTGGACCGCCGCCGTCTCGGGCCTCGCCGCCCTCGGACGCCCTGCGACGGCCCTGCACGTCTTCGTCTCCATGAGGCCCCACGCCGTCCCGAATGCCGCCACCGTGGTCTTTGTCGTGTCTACCTCCGCCGGGCTCGGGTCCCTGGCCCGGTGCCTGCACGCCTATGTCGAGAAGGTCGGATTCGGAGGCCGCGTCTCCGTCCGGAACTCTCTGGTGCTGGTCCGGTGCCTGTACGCCTACGTCGAGAAGGCCGGATTCGTGTCTGTGCCATTATGGCATGAGTTATCCACTAGTTAAACTATAAAAGACCTAACGAAAGAAAGTTATTAATTTACCACTACTAGAGTTCCAACTGCTCACCTCAAGTTTTTTTTCTTTGCATGTGCTTAATACTTGGAATATGACATCCATTAAAGTAGTGTCCTTAAGCAATGCAAACTTTTGTCTGTTCCTCTGACCACCCAACACAATCTCACAAGAAGACAACAGTATTAGTCTTTCAAACTGGGTCCTCACAACAATATTACAGTTTTTTCTTCAAGGGAGCAGAAATAACACTGAGTTAATATTTAAGGGATATGTTATAGAATTTACAAAAAATATATTCAATCATTTAGTGGCTTAGTGGACTTTAAGAGGCATTATATAGAAGTCATAAAAAATATCAATCATAATGTAGCTAAAGCACTTTCATCTCAAGACCTGTTAGGTATGAAGCTTATAATTTAACCCAGTCATTATTGGTTCTGATTGTTCTAAATATACTATATTCAAAGACAATAATCAAGGAAATCGAAAACCTAGACTGAGAGAGAGCAGTGGTGGGGTGGGGTGGGGTGAGGTGGGGTTTGGGGGATGGGGTGGGGTTGAGAGTGCTTCAAACTTCAAACTACAGGTAATTTTTAAAAATATTAGGAAAAGAAAATAATCCATACCACTTCCCGGTTTCGTCACAAATTTCTTATAAGGTGCTAACGGTGTCCTAAAAGCAACATCCGCCAATCCATGGTCGGCATCGTTTATGGTTGAGACTAGAACGATATCTGATCGTCTTCGAGCCCCCCAACTTTCGTTCTTGATTAATAAAAATATTCTTGGCAAATGCTTTCGCAGTTGTTCGTCTTTCACAAATCCAAGTATTTTACCTGTGACTATGAAATACGAATGCACCTGACTGTCCCTCTTAATCATTACTCCGATCTCGAAGGCCAACACAATAGGATCGAAATTCTGTGATGTTATCCAATGCTAATATATACAGAGCGAAGGCTTGCTTTGAGCACTCTAATTTTTTTTCAAAGTAACGACGTGGAGGCACGACCCGGCCAGTTAAGACCCAGAGCTTATCTGCTATTCAGTACAATTGGACAACCCATCTTTTTTTTTTTTTTTTTTTTTTTTGCAGTAAAAATGGCATTCCATGCATTGGGGATAAGTTACAAGGAAGAGGCAGCCATTTTCTTTAACCACACTGCACAGCCTCATGTATTTATGCTGTGTTATTGATAGAGATTCAATCTGACGAGCAGCAGCATTGGCCACCCACCCATTAAGGACTTCATCTGTCATAATGGTCAAAAATAACTTTTAGAACTCTAGTCAACACTCAGCAATGCCCATGGCCAACTTAGACTGCAAGTGTAACATCAATTGTAGATGAGAGAAATTGATGGAAATATCGATTCCTCGAAGAATGTCAAGGATCTTTTGATCAAGAGTCCAGTCAAAGGAACTAGAGTCCATTTAAAACATACCAATCCCTGACCCTTGTTAGCAATCACCCGAATAAAACTCGTATTATACGTAAATTTTTCTGTATCTTTCAGAAACATATAATACTTGCATATTTTTGAAAGATTTGTATTAGTACGTAAATTTTTAAACATGTGAAATTTTAAACGTATTTCGTATAAAATATTAAAAATATTAGCACAAACAACGTGGTAGGAGTCTGTTTAATTAACCAAATTTGACAACATATTTAAGAATGTGAAGTTTCTAACCTCAATATTTTTATTTTTCGAATATTTGACCGATTTTTTTAGCGTATTTTATTTGTACTGAGCCGATTTATACTCGTACCTTTGTCGTCCCGAATTTTTTTCGTTTGCCGAATTGCTAACAAGGTCCCTGACTGCAGGGCCGGCTCCAGCATTTTGGAGGTCCTAAACATGTCCCAAAAATGAGGCCCTCATTCCTCTATATAATTTTTTTTTATAATGCAAAACCTAGCAAATTCAAATTACAATATAATTAGTACTAAGCAACTCAAAGTTCTAAATTTATAACAAAGTTTCTGGATGTATTCACATTATACTATAAACAACTGGTTGGCAGAATATGGATAAAAAATTGTTCATATGCAAAGTAGTCGAAGATGACATATTATGACATAGGTCCTAAAATTTTCCGTTGCAAGAATGAAGATAAATATGGATGGAACTTTACAGAAGATGAAATCAAGAATAATATACAATTTTTTTGGATGCAATGAAGCATGAAATTATTCATATAAAGGATAAAAATGCATTAAAAAAATTGCCAATAACAACATCATCAAGGGCCAGGCAAGCTCCCTAGTCTCCACTAGTGCTGACTCTTTCTCACCAAGTAAAAAAATAATCATAAAAAAAAGAGTAGGTGCAAAGAAAGGTCAACCTCAATCAAGAAGGATCAGGTTCCTTCTTGTCGTGATCGTAAAATCGTTTCAGGTTTGATCGCCGGAAAGAAACAAAAAAAGAAGAAGATGCTATTAGAGATTAAAAGAGAGAGATGATATTATCTTAGCAAATACTAAGTGGAAAGGAAGAGAACGTTTTATTTATTTTTTCTAGATTTTTTTGTGAGAGAGGAGATGAAGAGGTGCCTCAGAAAATATGATGCTGCCTCCCCCTGGAACCGTCTATGCCTGATTGGCAAGAAGAGGGAAGTGTCCACTCTGATGAATGATGATGATGCAGAATATGATAGATATAGAGCTTTTCGGTAAGATCAGTTTATATGCAGAGCCGACCCAGGGGTTGGATTGTCCTATATGGAGCTAGTTTTGCTTGTCCCTTGACTCATATTGTAGATCAATACTGGAGGGTCACCCGTGACCCTGACCTCTATTGAAATCATGCTGAGACTGGAGGTTATACTAAGCAGAGGAGGATTGCTCAAGTCCGAAATATTATCTTACTTACCCCTCGTCTGACCCTGTTTATATGTCTTAATTATTCAATAAAGTGTAATGTGTATTGAAAATCCATTTATGAGTAAAAAAATCCAGAGGAAAAGGATATGGCAGCTGATCTAATACGACCAATTATACCTTCAACTTTACACTACTTAGCAATCTCGATCCATGTGCAAGCTTTGATAGAGCTTCTTAGAAACACGAATGTGTTGTTAATTTATTTCTGGAATTGTCTTTGCAAGTGCAATTTGCAGTTAAGAACTCAGAATGTACTAGACAACAAATGGGGCACATTATGCCTTGGCTATCCCTATATTCTATATTTATTACAGTAACAATTCTTATTTTAAAACTAATTATACGGACACTCGTATGTTTTATATTATCTACAGAACATTATAACATTATCCATCCTTATTTTAAAAATAAAACATAAAATAGAGAGATTGAGTGATCACTGTAATACTCATGAAACATAAGAAAAGTTAATGTATTTATTTCTTATGGGAACGTCGTCAATTTCCAGTCGTCTCCTGCTGAGTTATCTTCAAAAAATGCTTTATCCAGTTTATTATTACACCCCTACTGATATCTCCAGGTAGGGATCATCATTGGACCCGAGATCCATGGGCGTCCGAAAAGTCCGTCCGGCTTGATGTGCCAAAGTTCGATATAGCCCGACCATTAAGGTAGTCTAGTCCGGTCCATATTAGTATAGGACAGGACTTGGACTAAGTCTAAGCATCCATCCGTCCGAGTTCGACCTGAGGTCCGCTCGATACAAGTCTGTCCGAGTCCGGCCCTAAAGCCCATCTAAATTCCGCCCGGAAAGTATGTGTTGGTGCTTTATTTACATGGAGAGAGCTTGCTCTCAACATGCCTTGTAAAATTTTAGTCCCACATTGGAAAAGCACCATGAGTTATCTCAACATATATACTTGGGTGTGTTGTTGAGAGATGCACATGGGGTGGTGACCCTAAGGAGGGAACCATGTGGGTGATTTTACTAGGAGGTAAGAATAAGGTTCCAAGGATTAAGCATTAATGCTTTTGTCATTCTCTTGGATTAATTCCACTTGGAGCTAAGCCCCAAAGGGGCTTAGCGACTCGGACTCGGACTCGGGCTCATGGGCTCATGAGGCGTAATGTGGCGTTTTGTTGGCGCACTTAGCACGTCAGCAGTCATGCGGTCTTATGCGGCATGCGGCTCATATGCGGCCTCATGCGGCCCAAGCGGTCCATATGCGGTCCATACGGCTCATGCGGTCCATGCGGCCCAAGAGGTCCATGCGGCCAGGCTACTGCTGCATGGAGGGCTACGCTGACCATGCGGTCTTATGCGGCATGCGGCTCATATGCGGCCTCATGCGGCCCAAGCGGTCCATATGCGGTCCATGCGGCTCATGCGGTCCATGCGGCCCAAGAGGTCCATGCGGCCAGGCTGCTGCTGCATGGAGGGCTACGCTGACTGTGCAGATTTCAAATCGGTTATGGAAAGGGTGAATCAATGCGATTAATTCAGATCCTATCTTTGTGGGATTTGAATTAATTTCGTTACTATTTTTGTGGGATTTGAATTAATTCAGTTCCTATCTTTGTGGGATTAGAATTAATTCGTTGCTATCTTTTTGTGATTTGATTCAATCTTTCCATAACTGAAGAGGCGGCTAGGGTTTCCACCCTCTCTCTATAAATACTCTCTTCTGGCCTCCTTTGTAAAGACGACAAAAATTACAAGTTAGAAAAGGAGAAAGAGAGAGAGAGTTGCTGCCGCCATTGCAAGTCCATCCGAGGAGTCTGAACAGAGGTGACTTCGAGCGTTCCACAAGTTCTTCAACTTGCTGGTTCCTGGAAGCAGATCGTGTGGGGCGAATCTTGCTTTGAGCAACGGTGTTTTGACACCCCAGCATTGTTCTTCTTCTCATCTCTCTCTAGTGTTATTGTAACTCGTTCTGTCCCAATTGCAACACGTTTGCAAGGAAGAACGAGAGATCTTCTCTTCTCTTTTTCCCTCCTTCAGATTGTAATTTGGCTATTTGATTTTTTATACCATCGTAGATCTTGAGTTTGCTCTCTGCAAAGTTTTGTGGGACATCTCAGATCTCGATTGCATCTGTTTTTCATCTTTGATCAAGCCCCGGGACTAACAATCTCAAAGCAAGATCCGTATAGATGGAAAACATTAATGCTTCGCTCCTCCAATCGGACTTCTGCAAGTTGGAAAAGTTCGATGGAGAGCACTATCAAGTCTGGAAGAGAAAGGTGTACCTAACTCTTCAACTGAAAGACGTTGATCATGTTCTGTTGGAGGAAGAACCCTCTGTTCCAGACACTGGATCTACTGCCGCCATCAACGCGGCTACCAAACTCCAGGCCAAGTGGAGAAGGAAAAATAGCATCTGCAGGCTTCTCATCCTGAATGCTATGGAGGACTCTCTGGCAGAATCCTACTCAAAGAAGGAACTTGCCAAAGACATATAGGAGTCTGTGGAAAATCTGTATGAAGAAGATAAGAACAGGAGCAAAATATTTGTGGTTGAAAAATATCACAAATTGCTCTTTGAGGACGAAAAGTCCATGCTGCCACAGGTGAAGGAATTTCTGAAACTGCGTCAGAAACTGGAAGACGAAGAGATGCCCCTTCCCGACAAGTTTGTCGTCGGAGGGATCGTCTCAAAACTTCCTGCTGGATGGAGTACCTTCTATGCAAGGATGCACAGAAAGAAGCTAGACATTAGCTTGGGAGATCTACTTCAAGAGATCCATGTTGAGGACGAGATGCGTTCTCAACAGAAGGTGGACACTCTGTCCAAACAGTTGGCTAAAGCCAATCTTGTGCAGACGAGAGATTCCAAGGGGAAGCAGGCGGCTTCTCATCCCAAGAAGAAGGACTTCGCTAATCTAAAAGTGAAGGGTCCTTCTTTCAAGCAACAGAAGACTAAGTCCCACGTGACTTGTTACAATTGTGGCAAGAAAGGCCACTACAAGAGTGAATGCAGATCTAAGCCTAAACAATCAGAGAAAGGTGAGCCTAATAAGGTTTCATTGGTTTCTAACGTTGTTGCTATGATCGGACAGGTCACAACTGTGGGGGTTGACTATGACTGGTGGATAGACACTGGAGCGACTTGCCATGTCTGTTCAGGCAAGGAATGGTTCGTCACGTACCAGCCGATATCTGAGAAGGTTGTCATGGCGAACCAGGCCCAAGCTGAAGTTCTGGGGATCGGGACCGTGGAACTGAAACTCACTTCTGGGAACACTCTGACGCTTCAAGGTGTGAAGCATGTTCCGGCGATTGCCAAGAACCTGATCTCTGGGAGCCTGCTCTGCAACGCAGGCTTGAGGATGGACATCAATGCTGGTCAGATGGTGATGTCCAAGAAAGGAACATACTTCGGAAAGGCTTATCAAACCGAAGGCATGTTTAAAATTCAGCTTGCTAACCATTTTGAAGACATTAATGCAGTTGCATTTTCTGATTATTCTCTTGAGTTGTGGCATAATAGACTAGGACATGTTCATTGTAAAAGAATTAACAAAATGTCTAGTCTAGGACTTACCTCCAAATGTGGGGGTAAGGTGGAGAAGTGTGAGGTATGTGCTCAGACGAAGATCACAAGGAAACCCTTTCATCGGGTCAATCGAAGCACAGATCTTCTGGAGTTGGTGCACTCCGATATCTGTGACTTCAAACATTTCTCCACGAAGGCCGGGATGAAGTATTTCATAACCTTCATCGACGACTTCTCAAAATACGCGTTCGTCTACTTGCTCAAGTCTAAAGACGAAGCCTTCGAGAAGTTCAGAGAGTTCAGGGCCGAAGCTGAACGGCAGACTGGACAACAACTCAAGAGGTTAAGAAGTGATCGAGGTGGGGAGTACAGGTCTCATGAATTCGCATCATTCTGCAAAGAACATGGAATCATATGCGAGACTACTGCTCCATATTCTCCTCAATCCAACGGAGTAGCAGAGAGGAAGAACAGAACGTTGACAGAAATGATGAACTCTATGCTGCTAACCGTGGGTCTTCCTAAATGCTACTGGGGAGAAGCTGCATTGACGGCCACTTTTATTCTTAATAGAGTGCCACATGCAACTTCGGACGTAACTCCTCATGAACTCTGGTTCAAAGTCAGACCCAACTTGAATGTCATTCGAGTGTGGGGGTGTCTGGCGTATGTGAAGCTTCCAGATCTGAAGATTCAGAAGCTGGGGACAAGGACTACGAAGGCTATCTTCTTGGGGTATGCCGAGAAGAGTGATGCTCGGAGATTTCTTGATATTGAATCAAATCATATTATCGAATCTCGCGATGCTGAATACTTTGAAGACAAGTTCGCAAAAGACAAAAACATTGTTCTTTCGGACATTCCGGAAAATGATGTAAGTACTAATGAGACTGAAATCTCATACGAGCCAGTAGTCCAAGAAGAAGCTGTTGTTGATGAAATAACTCTTGCACCAGAACTCGCCGAGCCGTCAGCTAAGCGAGCGAGGAGACCGAAAGATTTCGGAGATGACTTTGTCACCTATCATGTGGAAGCAGATCCGCTTACCTATGATGAGGCGATGAAGACCAGAGATGCTATCTTCTGGAAGGAGGCAGTGAATGACGAGTTTGACTCTATCACCTCCAATAACACATGGGTGTTGGTAGATCTACCTGAAGGAGAAAAGCCTATTGGATGTAAATGGATCTTCAAGAAGAAGATGAAGGCAGAAGGAACTATTGACAAGTTCAAGGCCAGGCTGGTCGCCAAGGGATTTTCTCAGAAATAGGGGATAGACTACTTCGACACGTACGCTCCAGTAGCTCGGATGACCACCATCAGGATGTTAATCGCTCTAGCAGCTATACATAAGTTGGTGATACATCAGATGGATGTAAAGACAGCGTTCCTGAATGGGGAGCAGATCGAAGAGATTTACATGCAACAGCCAGATGGATTTGTCGTCAAAGGTCTTGAAGACAAAGTCTGCAAGTTGGTGAAATCATTATATGGTTTGAAGCAAGCTCCTAAGATGTGGCATGAGAAGTTTGACAAAGTTATTAGGTCAAACGGCTACAGAGTCAGCGAGACGGACAAATGTGTTTACACAAAGTTCGCTGATGGAAGAGGAGTCATCGTTTGTCTGTACGTGGACGACATGCTAATTCTAGGTACGGATATAGGCTGTGTCACAGAGACAAAGAAGTTCCTCTCAACCAAGTTCAGTATGAAGGACTTGGGGGATGCAGATGTCATCTTGGGCATAAAGATCATCCGGACAGACACTGGAGTAGCGCTGTCACAATCTCACTATATTGAGAAGATGCTCACACGCTATGGGTATAAGGATCTTCCAGGGATCGATACGCCATACAGGTGTGATCAGAAGCTGAAACCAAACTCGAGGGAAAGCGTCAGGCAGCTGGAGTATTCTAGCGTTATCGGAAGTTTGATGTACGCAACCACTGCCACAAGGCCTGACATAGCTTTCGTCGTGGGAATGCTGAGTCGGTTCACAAGCAACCCAGGGGTTGAGCACTGGAAAGCTATGAAGCGGGTGATGAGATATCTCAAGAAAACTCAGACATATGCACTGCACTACAATGGGTATCCGACAGTAGTGGAAGGCTTCAGTGATGCTAGCTGGTGTTCAGAGGTGGAAAGCGAGAGATCCACAGGTGGATATGTCTTTTCCTTGGGTGGAGCTGCTATATCATGGAAGTCGAAGAAGCAGACTATACTCTCTCGTTCCTCCATGGAATCTGAATTCTATGCACTTGAAACTGCAGCAGATGAAGCAGAATGGCTTCGGGAGCTCATGTATGATCTTCCAGTGGTTGGGGCTCAGATACCGGCGATACCGATATACTGTGACAACCAGGCGACTGCGGCGGTGGCATCAAATGACCTCTTCAACGGGAAGAAGAGGACTGTGCGGTTGAAGCACAGGGCAGTACACGATCTTATCAAAAGAGGTGTAATTGCAGTGGTTGATGTTCGGAGTCAGGAGAACCTGGCAGATCCGTTCACAAAGGGCCTCAAGCGCCAGTTGGTCGATGACACAGCTTGTAAAATGGGCTTGAAGGCATTCTGATAGTGTGTCTTTGTAATCCTACCATAAAGTTTTATGCTATTAGTTCAAAGAGAAATCTACTAGGCATCTAACTTTTGGTTCAAAGGAGGATCACTGACTGGGAAACTATCAGGTAACAGTGGGTACTTGTTCTCTGGAACATGGAAGGGATACGGACCCATAACCGCTGTTGTCTACTATGTATTTTTCTGCGGAAAAACAGATCCTGTGGAAGGTTGGCTTAAACGCCTTAATGAGTTCTCAGGCAGAGTGAATGCCTGGTGTGCTTTACAGGAAGCACGGTAGAGCAGCACTACAAGGAGTGAATCTCCATGCTACAGTGGGGTGACTCCACCATGAGGTTCCCAGGTAGGGGTAATGCCTCGGCTTTGCAAGCCAAGTCACAGCGGCGTAGCACCGCAAATAGGCAGGTAGCCTAATGCTGTATGTCGTAATTAAAGAGTTGTAGACAGCACTACAAAGGGGAGGATGGCCCCATGTTACAGTGGCACGACACCACGATGAGGTACCCAGGTAGGGGTAAAGCCTCAGCATTGCAAGCCATGTCGTTGCGGCGTAACACCGCAAGGAAGCCTTAGGCTTCATGCTGGGTAGTTTGGCACTACAAAGAGGCTTGTGACCTCATGCTACAGTGGTATGACACTACGATGAGGTTCCTAGGTAGGGGTAATGCCTCGGCTTCAGGCCCTGTCATAGCGGCGTAGCACCGCAAGGAAGCGCAAGGCTTCATGCCATATCTCTTTAATAAAGAACTCACCTATAGTGTATGGAAAGAGATATCAGGCCGTCTCTTGAGGGTAAACTTGTAGACGCCCAAAATTATACACTGAAACCAGGCTGGCACAGGGCCTTTAATGTGCAGCCAGAAGCACACGTAACTACACTTTGTGAGTGAGAAGAATTACAATTGTGGTGCAGAATTCAAGGCGTAGTCCATTCTTGTATCACATTGTTATTTAACCCATGCGGGAAGATTCAAGTCGTCAGCGACATCTATCCTAATGCAAAATGGACAGTTACTGTGGGGAACGCTCAACCCTGGACACATATATATGTTGTGATATGTGGGGGATTGTTGGTGCTTTATTTACATGGAGAGAGCTTGCTCTCAACATGCCTTGTAAAATTTTAGTCCCACATTGGAAAAGCACCATGAGTTATCTCAACATATATACTTGGGTGTGTTGTTGAGAGATGCACATGGGGTGGTGACCCTAAGGAGGGAACCATGTGGGTGATTTTACTAGGAGGTAAGAATAAGGCTCCAAGGATTAAGCATTAATGCTTTTGTCATTCTCTTGGATTAATTCCACTTGGAGCTAAGCCCCAAAGGGGCTTAGCGACTCGGACTCGGACTCGGGCTCGGGCTCATGGGCTCATGAGGCGTAATGTGGCATTTTGTTGGCGCACTTTGCACTTAGCACGTCAGCAGTCATGCGGTCTTTATGCGGCTCATATGCGGCCATGCGGTCTTATGCGGCTCATATGCGGCCTCATGCGGCTCATGCGGCCATGCGGTCCATGCGGCCCAAGCGGTCCATATGCGGTCCATGCGGCTCATGCGGCACATGCGGTCCATGCGGCCCAAGAGGTCCATGCGGCCAGGCTGCTGCTGCTGCTGCCGCATGGAGGGCTACGCTGACTGTGCAGATTTCAAATCGGTTATGGAAAGGGTGAATCAATGCGATTAATTCAGATCCTATCTTTGTGGGATTTGAATTAATTTCGTTACTATCTTTGTGGGATTTGAATTAATTCAGTTCCTATCTTTGTGGGATTAGAATTAATCGTTGCTATCTTTTTGTGATTTGATTCAATCTTTCCATAACTGAAGAGGCGGCTAGGGTTTCCACCCTCTCTCTATAAATACTCTCTTCTGGCCTCCTTTGTAAAGACGACGAAAATTACAAGTTAGAAAAGGAGAAAGAGAGAGAGAGTTGCTGCCGCCATTGCAAGTCCATCCGAGGAGTCTGAACAGAGGTGACTTCGAGCGTTCCACAAGTTCTTCAACTTGCTGGTTCCTGGAAGCAGATCGTGTGGGGCGAATCTTGCTTTGAGCAACGGTGTTTTGACACCCCAGCATTGTTCTTCTTCTCATCTCTCTCTAGTGTTATTGTAACTCGTTCTGTCCCAATTGCAACACGTTTGCAAGGAAGAACGAGAGATCTTCTCTTCTCTTTTTTCCTCCTTCAGATTGTAATTTGGCTATTTGATTTTTTATACCATCGTAGATCTTGAGTTTGCTCTCTGCAAAATTTTGTGGGATATTTCAGATCTCGATTGTATCTGTTTTTCATCTTTGATCAAGCTCCGGGACTAACAGTATGTACATTCATTGTCTTGTACTATTAGGGATCGGGCTGATAAAATTATGTGTGTCTAGACAAAGTATGTACAAGTTCAGTCATTAAATTATGTGATCTGTTAAAAGTATGTAGTCTAGTGACTAAAAGTTCCACTTCAGAGCCTGGAACCTCGGGTCAGGCTCCTTGATTTAACAGATCACATAGGACATAGCTAGCTACTAGCATAGCTTTTATTAAATTAATAGTTTAATATCTTCTATAGGGAGCTATTCTCATTGTTACACAGGTGGGGTGGGCTCACATTAATATAAACCATTGGATCTTTTTCCTGGGTATCCAAAGCCAGAGCCACAGAGAAGAAAACTCTTCGTTACCAGAGTAATTTACTTCTTTGATTTTATACCTGTTTTGAAGGAAATGAGCAACTTTAGTTAGAGCATCTCCAACCCTATTGTGACTTTAGAAAAAAGTTGTTGCCACATAGAAATGACAAAATTTTATTCAAAAGTTCTTCTCCAATGCAATTGTCAAGTCAATTGTGAAACTTATGTGGCAAAAATTAAAGAAGACATTGTGAAGTTGATTGTCTTGTTCTAGACAATGCACTTGACAATGTCTTCTCTTCCATGTCATCAATTATGAATAAAAAATATTAGAAAAAAGAAAGAAGATGAGTAGTTGTCTTAAAAGTTGCCTTGAAAGTTGGAAAAAATAATTTTTATTGTCTCCTCAATACTTTTGCATTGGAGAGAGTTTTTCTATCTCATTGTCTTTTGAGATATAATTTTGCCACATAAACAAGACATTGTCTTGTGGCTCATGCCACATAGGAGCCACCTAAGACTCACAACACTTAACAAGACAATAGGGTTGGAGATGCTCTTAGTCCAAATGAAACTTGGAAGTTGGAAGAAGAAGACTCTTCGTTTCTGCCGGAGCAATTTATTCCATTGCATGTAATAATAGTGTTGAAATAACCTGTAAAAGGCGATATTAATAATTAGGTTCGAGAAGGTCCATTTGGACTTATTAAAGGGCTAGTCCGGTCCGGTCTTGAACTTCATAAATAATAATTAAGTCCGATCCGACTCCGCCCGAAATTTTATTAGGGCCAAAAAAATCGACCCATGTCCAGCCGAGCCCGTACTTCATGGACTTGGGCGGCCCGGTCCGGCCCGGCCCAATGCCGATCTCTATCTCGAGGAACAGCTAAGAGCACGTTATGAAACAACCAACCCGAAGATGAGGATTGGAGAAAAATTGATGGACCACACAAAACGATACTTACTTTGAAGAAGAACTTCCAAACGAATTTCACTTTCCAGCTATTCATCCATGGATGCCTAATGGTTAGTTGGTTACTACAAATGATTGTTATTACTTATTACTATATTTAAGTCCGTCGGTTGTGGCCTAGTGGTTGCAACAGAGGCTCCGATATAGAAGATGCAGGTTCGAATCTCTCCTTGACATTTGTCAAGCCGGAGAAAAGGTGGGCCACATGCATGCATTTGGATCCAAACGTGAAACCATTTTTTCAAATAAAATGAATCCTTCCCTGTCCCATCCCCACCAAAAAATAAAATAAATCCTTCCAGTTCAGAAAACTATTGTTCGAACTCTTGAATTAGTTTATGTTAGTTTTATTAACAGTGTTTGCTAGTCTTATATATAGTGCGTGTGCAATTGTTCGATTTTAATTCTGTATGTGTCATATATATATAGACTAGTGGATAACCCGCACCATAATGGCAGGGACACGAACCCGGCCTTCTCGACGTAGGCGTGTAGGCACCGGGTCAGCGCCAGGGAGTTCCGGACGGAGACGCGGCCTCCGAACCCGGCCTTCTCGACGTAGGCGTGCAAACACTGGGCCAGCGCCAGGGGCCCGAGCCCGGCGGAGGCGGACACGGCAAAGAACACGGTGGCGACGTTCGGGGCGGCGTGGGGCCTCATGGAGGCGAAAACGTGCAGGACCGTCGCGGGCCGTCCGAGGACGGCGAGGCCCGAGATGACGACGGTCCAGGAGACGACGTCCATGTGCGGCATTCCGTCGAACACCCGCAAGACGTGGTCGGCGGAGCCGTTTCGGGAGTATGCGGTGAGCAGGACGGTCTGCACGAAGTGGTCGGACCGGAATCCGAGGAGGAGGACGTGTGCGTGGAGCGAACTGGTGGTGGCGACGGCGGTGGTGGTGTTGAGAAAGGAAGAGAAAGTGTGAGAGTCGGGAGGGACGCGGCGGCAGAGCATTTGGGAGTAGATGGAGAGTGGGTCGGCAGAGATGACGATGGCGGTGTTGAAGGAGAAGGGGTTGGGGTTGGTCATGGCGGAGAAGATGGAGGCGGCGAAGGAAGGGTCGGCGTCGGCGACGCGATGGAGGAGGCTGCTTGCGACGAAGGGGTTGCGGAAGAGGCCGACGACGACGGCGTGGACGAGAATGGAGCGGAGGCGGCGGAGGGAGGGACGGTACAAGAGGAGCTGGAGATGGGAGTGTCGTTGGAACAACCGGTTGCTCCGCACCCAACATGAGACCTCCTCCTCTCTTATAGAGAGAGGGACAATTTAGTCATTTCATCATCGTTGAACCTAAGCACATGGGTCGGACCAAAAATTCACTGTGCTTTATATTATAGATATATAATATTTGATTTACCCGCAATAAATTGACATCAGAATTTCGGATTTGAATTTCGCTTTAGATTAAGCTTCGGAATGACATCACACAATTTGAAGATCAAGAAGCTATTATGTAGTCGTCGACGAAAGAATGACATCCGCTTTCTAATTGAAGTTAAAGAATGACATCCGCTTTCTAATTGAAGTTAAAGAATCTATAGATGACAAAATCTCTAATCAACAAACTCTATTTGGAGCAGTGTCTATTTTATCTATGGATGAAGAAAAACGTCTCTCTCAAAGAGCATCTGAACAATTTGAACATTATCCTGATGAAACTCAAGACTGTCAAGGTAATTGTTAAAGGCGAGGAGGATGCTTCCCTAATTTTATTATGTCTTTTACCATCATCTTTTGAACACTTCGTAAATTTGTGCATTACCAAAAAAGATACGAAAATGATATTTGGCCCGCCGGCGGGCTAGCCCGCACGCCGGCGTGGCACTCCCCCATTGGCTCCCCTCCTATTCGCGTGGGATCCATGCCGGCGCCCTGCCAATGGGGGAGCGCCGCGTGGCCGCGGGCTAGCCCGCAGGCGGGCCATGTAGCAGCGCTCAAAAAGATATTATATGTCTAGAAGACATTAGATCAACCTTACATACTAGAGAACTCTATCATAAGGTGCCAGGAACTAATGATGACAATCAGGATGATGGTTTGGTTGCAAGAGATCAAATGCGAGGAAGCAAGGAACAAGGTAGCAATCAGAACAAAAAAGGAAAAGTTTGAATCAAAATTCAAAGACAAGGATAACAAGATATATTGTGATTATTGTAAAGAGGAATGAAATATGAAATATGAAATATGAAATATTTATGTCCGGAGAAGGAGAAAAATAAATACAGGGGACGAGTAGTTCATTTATTACCAGTGTGGCAAAGACTGAGCCTTCATGACCGATTTGGTACTATAAGTTGTAGATCATCGGACGAATGAGTGCTGGATTCAGGATGATCTTACCATATTTTTCAAATCGTGATTGGTTCTCCACACATGATAAGATGGATGACAGTCGGTAAGATGTTGAAGAGATTCAACATGTCAGATGCGAAGCATGTGACTATACTAGTTGAGCACTTTCATCTTCAACAACCGACGCACCTCAGTCAGAAGCAAGAAGGGTCACATGTCTCGAGTTCCATATGCTAATGTAGTGGGAAACTTGATGTACGCTATGGTGTGCACTCGTCTTGGGATTGCATCGATCTTTGATGGAAGGAGATCAATCACCGACTAACGTCTTTATTGGGGGATTCTATCGTCAATTGAAAAACTACACTAAATTCTTTGATTGCCTTACGACAACGGAAGCAAAGTACATAGCAATGACTTAAGGCGAAAAAAGACATGACAAAAAGGGTTGGTAAGTGATCTCGGATTTCATCAGGATGATGTTGTTTTGTATTGCGATAGTCATAGTGCAATTTAATTGTTGAAGTCACGTGCTTCACGATCGGATGAAGCATATTGGCGTGAGATACCACTTCATCCATTCAGAGAATAGGGTTCAAGATCAAGAAAGTCGACACTGAGGACAATCCAGCTGATATACTCATAGAGGCGCACATACTCTCAAGTTCAAACATTATTTGGACTTACTTAATGTTGACCGTTAGAACTTATCCTGTGCGAGACGTCTGGACAGAAGCAGTCTCATATTCACGCAAGAAAATTAATCCAGGGTGAAGAATTGATGGTAGATCAAGTATAGAACAAATAAACGACACACACGGAAATAAAATTGGACAATATTAAACATAAAAGATTTAATGTGAAAATCCTAAACATGGAAAACCCACCGATATAGCAGAAAATTCACTATTGTGGAGAGCATGACCGAGTATTAGCATCTACATAATATATATATGGGTTATTTATAACCTTCCAATTATATAGAATAATGTAAAAAAAAAAATTCTAATAAGAATACTAATACCAAACCGGATTCAAGACATCCCAAGAAAATCAGTTTCCTAACCAAAACTCACACAACAGTTATCTATAGTTTACCATTGTTTCTGTTGTCATGGAAACTTTCCTTCTGCCTTTATGTATTGGTCATCTTCATATTTGTTACATCTGTATCTATTATTTATTATCACTTTGTCTTCAGATTTGTAATAGTAGATTATCAGAATACTTAAAGAATCAAAATCTCACCAAGGCTGGCTCACTTCCATGGAACCTAAACAAAGCCCATGAAATGGAAAACAGGAGAGAGCCTGCAGTAAATATGGCACCATAATGTACATCAAAATGGCAGGTCAATTTGGCGCTTGAAGACAAATATCCAGCTCACAAGGGGTCATTGCCAAAAATAATCATTTACAAAAGACACACTTTTACATTTTACATTAGTTAGGGATGCTATACAAATAGCTCCGGATTTCTACATGAAATGGTTTCATTCGAGAGATGCAAAATAATAAGATTTATGGAATAATTGGACTTTCTCAATTTTAGGGGCCACCCAGATAGTGTTGTAGTCTGATTTCTACATGAAATGGTTTTCTCAGTTATCAATATTCAGACTTTTAGACCCAGTTACTGTAATGTAATTGTAATTGATGTAATCAAATGGAAAAAATAATTTTTTTTTTTATTTGATTACATTGCGTTACGAGTACATTATAGTGTACCAAACTGAAAAGATTAGGTAGAGCACAACTCAAATCAAGTATGAAGGATACAGGTCTAGTATTAAAGCCTACCAAGCATCACTCAAGGAACCTTCACGACTGGCCCTTTTAGCGACAATAAGTTCGAAACAGGTAAACTAAGACAACCGTTTTAGCGACAATCAAGTATGAAGGATACAGGTAAACCCTGGGATTAGAGTGTCAGAATTCCAGAGGCTATTAATATCTTATTTGAGCTTGCGTGACTTCAGTAATCTAGTCATTGATCACAAAACATTATGATATATGAGTACATTCCCTAGCTTAACATGCCCATACCGGAAAGTAGATGATACTGAAAGCAATACCTAGGCAAATATTCAGCAATATTACTACTAAAGTTACAAACGAAATCTGCACTGTTACTGCAGCATGGTCTTCCCTTCATCTTTATATATGTCGGTCTCAATTCTTTCAACGAACCGAAGCACAGTCTCCAAATCGTTCTCCTCTGTCAAGCAAATGATAAAATAAAATCAAGCAATTGCATTTCTTAGAAGTAATAGTGAAGCAAAGCCATCACATTTCCTTCTTTTAAGCACATTTGAATTTCAAAATCAACAGTTGCACTACTAGGCTTGAAAAGCAACAATATTAGGTTTCTCATAACGTTGTGATTAGAGAAATCGAGTTAAATTGTTGTCAGGTTCAACAAGAATTGTGTTCAGTATGAAAAATTGCCCCTTTAATTTGGACTAATTTATGTACTTAATATTGCAAAACTATGTTCTAGCTCATGATAAGTATAAAGTTCAACAAGCCTTCTTCATGGCCGAACAAAGATTTCGGAAAAAAAACATTCTTTCGAAAGATTAATAAAAGAACCACAACTATTTGATTTAGTGAAAAAGATCAGTGGGCTTGTTGTAATTTGTATATATTGGAATTCATGCCAAGAATGTGTAATCAAGTGAAAAAATGATTGTGGAGAAACCAAATAAAAACCACATCAATAGTAATTGTTACCTAGTCGAGGAATGGTGTGGCCCTTGGGGTGATAAATTATCTCTGGTTCGATAAAAGATTCTGACAAGAGCTCTCCACGTTTCTTTAGGAAGTCCCTTTGACCTAGCACCAACATAGCTCAAGATTTTAATTGATGTTCACAACATAGGTATATAATTTTCACTTAAGGCACATAAACTAAGTTGGAAAATAATTGCAATATGAAATCTTTAGAATTCTTGCTATACCCCAGGTTATGCAGCATTTTTGCAACCATTGCATTATGTACCGATGCTTGCATGTCTATATACTTCATCAAATTAATAGATCCATTGAGCAAACTTCACTAATTACACACAGTTCTTTATCAATTCCATTTCTATAAATGTTTTACTTGAAGGCAATAAAACAGAAAATTATTGATTCTGTTTTCATGAAATACTATAATTAGGTCATTTCTTATACTCGCAAAAGTGCGCATACCTATGAAGTGAAGGGATTTGCATCCAATTTTCTGCGAAAATGCCTTTGATACCAGAGTTGGGGTTAAGAATGTTGACCCACTAATAATAATCACAAACTTCACCTTCGGAACTCTTGTTAATGCCAAACCCTATCAGTTTGAAACATAACAGTTTATAATTAGAAAATAATATGTAAGATAAATTAAGTCATCATGGTAATCTTCGTTTGAGAAAACGAAAAATCTCGCCACTGCAGCTGCATGTAGTTACTGATTACCTTAGCCTGCAGACCTGGTAAAGCAGCAGCTAAAATCCCTCCCTAATGATTTCAGCACAATCAGAAACCATAGAAAAAAAATACAATAGCAATACCAACGGTAATAAAATGCAACTAATGGCTATTTAACATATTAACGAGTTTTTGTGATCATATCAAATCCGGTCAGACTTTTGTATATATAGTCCAATGTGACATATTTCAGGAAATCTTCAAATCTCAAAATGGAGAATCCAAAGAGTTAAATTCAATACAGAGGGCTCACGTCATGGCGACCAAAATATATATTTGTACCTGTGAGAAACCCAGTAGACCATCAAATGGTCCGTGTTTGATCATGAAGTCTTCAATGTATGCTAGAGATTCATTGTAGCATTTGTAGTCCATCCATGCCTGACAAAAACCCCAAAGAAAGTTGAGATATTTAACTGGTCAGTGAGGATGATCATCTTATTGATGCATTTGAGCTACATTGGGCAAAGTCAATTGCTACATTGCACCAACAACACGAATGAAACTCAAAATGGACACAGTGACACGTATATTTTTCCTGTTTTGGCATGTCCTAGTGCATTTTGGACTGTCTCTTTCGTGTCCAATACGTGTTAGACACGAACACGACAATCACTGTAGACTTAGGCCCAGGTCGCATTGCATGTGTCCTATGTCCTATACCTCGTTGAGGCCGAGCCACTCGAAGTAGGGAGGCGGAAAGAGCCCCTCAACGCTAGATTTTCCAGTGGCCATAAAAGGCGCATTGGGGAAGACGAAGTCAAATCGGGCATTGACACACTCCGGCCACTTCCCCTCCAACTGCTTCCTCAGGATCTCGCCGCTGGTACGGAAGCCATGCAGGCAGAGGACCCTCACTTTCCTACTACTACTCTCCTTGATATCAACTATGTCACACTCAGGAAGGCTCCCCATAGCTCTTGATATCAACTCTATCCAATTCTACTCATATTCTTTCTTCCAATTTGGAAATGAGTTATAAATAGATGGAAGTTGACACCAAACTTTAGGTCGTAATAAATGTACTTAATAAGTTCATAAATCTTTCGCAGAAATGGGAAAATTAAATTTGGGTATGTCCAAACTTGAATCTAAACATTATAATATATTGATCTAGGCTTTACATCGTCATGTCCAACATCGAGTGGGAACAAAGTTGGAAATAATCTACTGATGGCAAAACAAAAATACTTATCGAAGAGTTAGCGGTAGATCTATATTCATATGCATTATGTGCATTGTATCGCTAATGCGCCCACCTCTGAAACATGGAGCACCATTCTATAGTAATGCAAAGGTAAAGTCAACTCGCTGTCATGCAAGTGGCCTTGCCTGCTCGCGTATAACTGAGACTTCTTTCAACAGATAATTGGGTACCAAGAAAGAATAAAGAAAAACAATTTACAGGGTTTTGCCATGTTTGTTAATTTTGGCACTGGAGCAGGTTTTTACCAAACATTTTATTGCTTTTATAGCAGTATATATAGTTACCAAAAAGGTACATAGTTACCAAAAGGTACATTCAACCACTTGTAACAACTTCCAACAACCAACTTATGACAACTTTTAACAAGGGGTGAAAAAGCTTAGATATCCCTTGAACTCGATAAATAAAAATGACTACAATCAGAAATCACAATCAATTTCTTTAGATGTCCAACAACAACTACTTGGATATAAATTCATCACCTATGACACCTAACATCTTAAAGTGTTGACAGTGCTAATCAAGTTGGTAAATAAAATCGGTGTGAAATTTGCTGGTCAATAAATAGAGCATTCCCCACATGTAGGTGGTAGATTGGTTTCTATTAAATCTACTACTGTAAATGTGAGGGCCATGCCTTGTTGTAGCATATAAGCATAATATCATCAGGCTCATTTTGTTAGCAGACTAGATCCTTCCGTTTTTATACCATGCTGCCAATTTCTTATGTTGTCAAGTGCAGCTAAGGAAAAAAAAAAAGGGCTAACATGTAGGCGAACGAGATTTTGGATTTTGACAAAAGTCTTGTGCAACCCACGAGTCAGTTCCTTGTTTGCCTTGGCTACACCTAGCGACACGAGAAATTGACAGTAGGATATTCAAATTCTCTCTATTTGTACATGACTCTCAAGACAATCATAGCTCTCTCACGGTTTCTGATCCATCCACTTGAAATCAACAAAAAAACCATCCCTATCAGGAGGAAGGCAAAACTCTCACTGAAAGTTGATTTTTTCGTAAGCAAACAAATGTGTTTGCTTTGGTTGCCAATTGACACACACTATGTCATTTGGGCAGATCTTAGATTGGATGAACATTTCATGGTTGAGTCTATTTGAGTATACGACAGATGAGAGTTACCTACATATCTACTTCTATTCACAATGTGTAACGTCAAAACTTATTTAGACAATTTTCAACATATCCATGCATTTTCTAGGGAAGACCGGAAGACGAATTAAGATGGTGTCAATTAAGATTTCAGAATAATATGCAAGAAGACTAGGAAGTTGATATTTGATCTTAACTAGAGAAGCTAGGAGAACTTTAGAAAAGGGTACAGAGTTCAATAAGTTTGTTCTTAATTGGCATGAAAAAGAAGTTCATATAACCATCAAAATTCTGGATTGAAGTGTTCTTATTTTCTTATCAGAAAATTTCATTGAGAGGAAAAATGTTTCTGTTATTCGCGTGAAAGAGGAAAAGTTAACTTATTTTTGTTTTTCAACTCGATACCCTAAATTTTTTTATTCAACAACTTGATACTATCAACTATTAAATTTTTTTAACTTCATACCCTATTCTATCCCACCCCACCTCTCTGGCCATCCCGCCCACTCCAGCCACCCCCGCGCACACCCCCACCCATGGCTGCATCCCCTGTCCCCCAACCCTCGCCACCCCCTCTCTTATTCTCTCTCCGGACGCACGCGCAGCCGACGACAGCAGTGGCGGCGGGGAGAGAGGGGGATGGGGGCAGACGGTGGTGCAGTCGGGGGTAGGGGGGGGGGGGGGGGGGGGGGGGGGGGGGGGGGGGGGAGGAGGAGCATGGGAGGGGCAGCGGGGGTGGGGTGGCTCGAGGGGACAAGGGTGCCTGGAAGGGGGGGGGGGGGGCGGTTGGGGGGGGGGAGTAAAAAAAAAGAAAAGCTTTCTTTGTATTTCCCACATATTTGTCATTACTTTCTAATTTTGTTTCATTGATCTGATGTAAAATGACTATTTTAACTTTATTTTAATGAATCAAAATATGTACATTTATATTTTTTATAGGCTTAATTGCAATTTGGTACTCTCAACTATTTCAGTTTTTCAACTTTGTACCTTAAACCTTTTTTTGGTACAACTTAATGTTCTGGGAAAAAAATTTAAAACAAACCGGCGCCAGTTGCACTGGCGTCGAATATATATTTATTATTTTTAAAATCAGGCGCTAAGCAAATATATATTTATTATTTTTAAAACTAGGCGCCAGTTCCACTGGCGCCGAAACAAAAAAAAAAAAAAATTTAAAGCTTGGCGCCAGTTGAACTGGCGCCGGATTTCTGGGGGGGTGGCGTGGGGTGGGATGGGGGAGTGGGGAGGAGATTGTTAACATTGCAATATGCAAACCTTTGTTTATGTTTATGCAATGAAGATGCATGCAGCACTTTACAAATAGAGCTCACTTTACAAATTTCTGAGGCATGCAGCACTGCCCCCACCGCACACACACACCAAAAATCCGGCGCCAGTTTAACTGGCGCCAAGCTTTTATTTTATTTATTTATTTTGGTTCGGCGCCAGTGGAACTGGCGCCTGTTTTTTTTAAAAAAAAATTCGGCGCCAGTGCAACTGGCGCCGGATTGTTTTTTTTTTTTAAATTTCTTCGACGCCAGTTATACTGGCACCAAGTCCCTTTATCCGAATTTTTATCGAACTTTTCCTCTTTCACGCGAATAACAGAAACATCTTCCCTCTCAATGAAATTTTCTGTTTTCTTATATATGGCATTGCAAGTTTACAACCCTCCTGCTAAGTGCTAATATGTAAAACTTTGGAATTGTTGAATTGTATCTCGTTTCCGGTGGAGCCCTCAAAAAGGGGGTGACAATGGAGTTGATAATTTAGTCCCACATTGGGTAGGCGATGGGTTCATGAGGGGTAGATAGTTGAAATTGGTTCAGACTTTACACGAGAATTCTCTTTTTAAGACATATGGGCCCAATTTAATATCACACCTCATGGGCCAACTCCGGTTCGGATCACACCGCATTCCCAACCGGAATTGCCATATAACGGAGGTTTATGTGATTTGCACCTAGCCTATTTGATGTTGATACATTATAAATTCTTTGTTACATCAAATCTGTCACGAACAAAGTTTTCTTATCAGTGAAAAATGTAGTCTAATACCTGTGTATGGTATTTTCTTCAGGATGAATGATGTGTTCTATATGTTCTGCTTAGATTTTCATAATTATATCTCACATATTTTCTAACGATAGATGTCTTTCTCAATTTCTCCCTAATTACTATATTGGCTGTGTATGATTGGGCTTTTTTTTCCATGGAAGATATTTCCATCACAAATTTTCCACCAATTGTAGTGTTTGATAGCTTATATTTTCCATGGAATTATTTTCCAAAAAACTATCATTTTCCATATTTTCATCTAAAATGGTGGAAAATGAAACTTGTCCAACCCATAGGAAAATATCATTTTCCATGGAAAATAACTATTTACCATGGAAAATAATGACAATCAAACACTCAAATTAAGTTTTTCATGAAAATTTTTTAAAATTCCATGGAATTTTTTTCCTAGGAAAATAATTCGATGGAATTAATTTCTTTTCCATATCTCCGTTTGATCAGTATCTGTTTCTCGGCTCCTAGTTGAGATTCACTTTTCCTCCTTTAGGAATTATTTATGCATTTAAGACGATTATGTATAGTTCCATTATACTTTTGAAATTTCTCAAACTCGATTATAACTTCATATTTGATTTCCTGCTTATATTGCACTGAGCTCGGTTATTTAGTGATTGTAAAGAGGAACATCAGTTTGTTGGTTTCATTATAATTAAAGATGATATAATGACATGAAATTGTGTTTGCCAGTTGAGTAGAAAGACTGCAAAATATCAATTGGAATTTGTACAAATTATCTTCTATTCCTTCTTAGTCCCACTTTTTCTTCAAACAATATGGTCCAACAGTATAGCTACTGCATCAACATATGTACTCTTCCTTGTGTTCTTCGTCCAAGACTGCATCCTTTTGCAAATCCTTTTCAATCCTCTCTAGATAGCTAAGCATTATCTCCAGACTTTTATCATCTGGTAAAACAGAGGATGCTATAAGAATCAAACCCATCAACTGGAAATTTTCAAAGATAAATATTGCGACTACATCTTTAAAATGCAAGCTTAATTTTGTTTTGAATTGTTTGTCTAGAATAATATACACTGTGACAACATATAAAAAAACCGGAAAAGAAGGTTATAAGAACATCTAAAACCAACAAAGAGGGGGTCCATTGTTAGTAAGGGAGGGGATGGAATGGACGTGGGTTTGAATCCCAACCCATGGTAAACAAAAAGTGGAAATGGGAGGGGGTCTTGTATTAGTAGCCCATGACATGGACGGTTATTAATGAGCAGCCTTCTCACAAAAGAAAAGAAAAAGCAAGAACATCTAAAGCTAGTACACAAGAACATTTAAAGCCAATATACATGCATCCTATCCATTTTGTGGATTTACACATTCATTCCGTGGCATCCAACATAAATAAGGCTGTGTTTGATTGGGCTTTTTTTCCATGGAAAATATTTCCATCACAAATTTTCCACCAATTGTAGTGTTTGATAGCTTATATTTTCCATGGAATTATTTTCCAAAAAACTATCATTTTCCATATTTTCCTCTAAAATGGTGGAAAATGAAACTTGTCCAACCCATAGGAAAATATCATTTTCCATGGAAAATAACTATTTACCATGGAAAATAATGACAATCAAACACCCAAATTAAGTTTTCCATGGAAATTTTATAAAATTCCATAGAATTATTTTCCTAGGAAAAAAATTCCATGGAATTAATTTTTTTTTCCATATCTTTTCCACCTTGCAATCAAACGCACCCTAAATATTTCCTTTTTTTCAACTTCTAAACAGTTAAAAAATAGACATAAGTGTAGTTGCCATCTCAGAAAATCTTCTTAAATCTATAATACTTATAAACAAAAGAAAAGAAAAAGGCAAGAACATCTAAAGCTAGTACACAAGAACATTTAAAACCAATATACATGCATCGTATCCATTTCGTGCATTTACACATTCATTCCGTGGCATCCAACATAAATAAAGATTTTCCATTTTTTTTCTTCAACTTCTAAACAGTTAAAAAAATAGACATAAGTGTAAGTTGCGATCTCAGAAATCTTCTTAAATCTATAATACTTATATATACACATCAATAGATGTATTCCATATATCTTTCATTTTATATCCATTTTACCAAGTCTATAGTGACTATCATTTTAAGGATTAATAAGAGTGCATATATGGATTATCATTGATTTTATTCTCTCAAAAGCATTATCCAGTTGCTGTAGTTTTACTGGGTCCTTTTGGGTTGGGGTATGAAGAATGATCGCAACCATAAACATACCGAGTCTGGGGACAGTATGGCCCTTGGGGTGGCGGATCACAATAGGATCAATAAATGCTTCCAGAAGGGCTTCTCCCTGCGTTCTTAAGAAATCCATGTCACCTGCAAGCCAAATACAATAGGATTTTCATAAAAATATTACCAAACATCAAATTACCAGAATATTATGCAATTTTAAGTATGTGATGAAGATCGACTAGACGACTGTCAGCTAAATACTGCTAACTCTTCTTTCAATTTCATTTGATGCCATTGAGCAATCACCTAGCAAATTTAAGCTGTCTTATAGTCCTTTGGAAAAATGATATTTATTACTTTGGGAAAGTGATTTTTGAAGAATTCATTGGATTATTCAGATACATGAGGTAATACGATTAAGAGAACTTGATAATACTTATCAATTAAGACTTTGTCCTTTCCTAAAGAATTGGAAAAGATATTGAGCAAGGACATTCCAAAATCAACGAAAAGATTTCAATTTAAAGTTGGCTACAACTGCTAGCTTCAGTCAGCACCTAAGCTACAAACACATCAACTAATCAAACTTAACTGATGCCTTGACCTCTCATTTACTAATACAATATGCAAATTAATGGTCAGATTATTAGATAAATAAACATTTGATAAAATTTGAACATCCTTCACTTTACGTAAGAACAATGAAGGCTTTAACTGATTTAACAAATAAATATGTCAGTGAGGCATCAAATTACTCTCTCAAGCAGTGTTCTAAGAAAAGGATTAACTGGCCATTAATCGGATAAGCACCAACTTAAAATTCAATTAATCAGGTGGCCGCATAATTGTAAATTTCAAGTGGCCCTGTAACTGTGAATAATCATTCGAGTAATTTGATTGATCCGTAACCAAACTTGGACTGAGCATGTAATGAAAACCGTTAATATAACATTGGTTTCAAGTGTACATGGCCGCTTGTGTGGGCGCAAATTCTCCCCACCTTAATCAAAGGTATCAGATGATTACTTTGACCAAATTGCTAGGCTGAATCCTTTTTAGCCTAAAGATAAATTGACAGGGGGTACACTCTAGTTTGTATTTAAACTGTCTGCTCTAGTCTGAGTGTGTACTATCCAAGGAATGTTTTAGAGAAAATCTATTAAAAGTGGAAGTTTACAAATCCATGACTTGGTGATATGGGTACCATATGAAGAAGGAATTGGGGAATCTAGGATAGTTGATTCCTAGATGAAGGGATTCGGCCTAATTCCTCAATGACACACCAATTCAACATCTAACAATTTAGAAATTAGGAACAAAAAATAGGAGCTAATTCCTCAGTTTCAGCCTTAAGGCTTAAAGACTAGGAAGCCAAAAGAACAATTATGGAGGTTTCGTGGGAAGCAAGGAATTACAATTCCTGTGTGTCAAAGACGCATGGCGAGGAATTAGGTAATAAAGAAGGGATTAAGGAAGTTTGACCAGAAATATGAAATTCTAATTCTTGAGTGAACCAAAATGGTGTTTGGCAGGAATTACACTCTGATTCCTTAATTCCTCTAACCAAATGGTAGGCAAAGATTTTGAATATCCATACAAACAACTCAATTTATAAGACTGACATTTTGATGCAGAACAAATTGTTTCAGTGGGAAAGATAACTTCATGATGCTCGTTGCTTTAGTGTGCCCCTTGAGCACAAGGTAAACTGCCATACAGTTTCCAACTTCTATTGTTTCATGTCTAAAAAGTAAATTATAAGTTTAGGTCCATATTGGTGGTCTTAGTCAAATGAGGAGTGGGATTTTAATAATTTGTTACAATTTGACTTGTGAAATTATATATCCTCAAGCCCAACAACAAATCCATATTTGTTACAATTTGACTTGTGAAGTTATATATCCTCAAGCCCAACAACAAATCCATCATCCAACACAACCACCCCTTTTTCCTCCCTCCCTCGACCACCCTCCTTCCTAGGCCATCCCCCTCACCCTGTACCCTTTCTTCTCCATTCCCCCTCCCTCCTCTCCTTTAACCTCAAATGCATATTACCAAACCCTAGGGACAAAAAGGTCATTCGCCAAGTATGGTTAGAGTTAACTAAAAGAATAGGTCACATTAAACATAAGCTAACGGGAGGATTCATGTTGAAATGGGCAAACATTTGAGAGGTCTCCTTCTATGTAACAAGATTCGGGTTTATGGAAAGAACAACATTTTAGGGGCTTTTATTAAAAAAGCCCTATTTAGAATTGCCGACCGGGAATAAGAGTCAAACCAAGAGCCATATTCCAAAGGAGGCTCTACATAGCAAGAGAGGATTTGTAACATTCAGGGCGTTGATCAGTGGAGTTATGAATCGCTCTTTCTCATGGTTGAACACTTCCAGCTCAACACCAACTATTTAACGTCTGACAACACATTACTTTTCCAAGTTCAAATTTTCGCACCTTGTCACAATTTGCTTCTGCAACTAAATACAACCTGTGTGTTTGGTTTGGCAAGATTCCTGGCACAAAGAACCCCACAATATCAGAATCATTATCCTTGATGCGGAGTTTGCTGTTTCCAAGCAAAAAGTTCTTACACATCGAATGTGCAGAAAACTGGTCTAGCTTAGATGTGTACTCCATAAAGGCGTGCGATTAACACAATTAGCAATAAAACCATTTTTCCTGATAAAACAAGCTATTTTGTACTGGAGCTACTTTGGAATTATATACCTAATTTTGAGCAAGTATTCAACATTTTTGTTGTTGGCTTGCTAATAACAATGTCAATGCACGACTTCCTTTGGCTAATTCTAGCTATCGTTCTGCCGAATCTAGCTTGTAATTTTGAAGTAGAAACAGTACGTTGGCAAAGTTACTCGATAATTTCTCTAAGATAAACTTTGGTGGCCACTTTTAGTTAAAAAAAAGTTTAAACCAAATTTGCCTTGCCTAACAGACCCAATACAAATTCCTAAAGCAATTATTTTAACCATTTAATCTCATTTGACCCAGTGCTGGAGTTGGCCCAATGGTTGGGCCTAGTTAGAAGCAATTTTGCCTTATATTATGAAACTTCAAAAATGCCCACATGCAATATCAGCTATAATTAAGCTCGTTTAGCTGTTGTATTCAATGAATCAATACGATTCAATAAATTGAAAGTTGCAAAATTTTATCCACGCCCCATAGTACAATTCAATGAATTCAAACTCGAAACTAATCGGTGTTTTATGAATTTTGAATCTCTTCCCTTTCTCAAATAATTTTGTCAGATAACATTACATCACAAATATTGAACCCTATCTTCAAAAGTTAAGTTGTTAGAGCATCAATAGTAAGGCTCATCCCAATTTTTGGATTCTAGATTCAGCACGTAGGAGTCTATTTTGTAGAATAGTAAGGTTCAATTGGAGTCTCATGATGTTCCCGTCCCAGCCACAAGAGCTATAGTTTGGGCCTCGAAATTTCTACATTCACAATGTAGGAACTCATTTTGTAGAATAGTAAGGCTCAATTTGGAGCACCAATTTCTAGATTCTAGATTTTATATAAGTCTTTTGAAAAAGAGAGAAGGTTGACACCTTGGGTCTATATCTATTAGTCTCATTTGGGCCTTAAGATTTATTTGTTTACTATTCTCATACAAACCTAACCCATTCTACATTTTTTATTATAAATCTGGGCCTCAAGATGCATTTTTGAGCTCCATCTACTATTGATGCTCTTACCAACCAACCTTTGAGCCACTTTCCAAGAAAGCGAAGAAGCATAAGCAGCCCAATCCCAAACCAGCCTAAGCAAATTTTTATCAGAGCCTCCAACCTTTTTAATTTGGGAGGGGAACAACCAATTCCTCAAGAAGTGGGAATTGAGATTCCCTAATAACTACAAATCAACTCACTCAAGCTAACCAAAATTCATTGGAACAATTCACTGAGAGAGACTACATAAAAATGTTGATGGTCAGCCCATGGCAATATGAATGATGGCCAACGCCAAGAACTCTTCGCCCATCGTTACAGCGCGAAAATGTATTCTTAGTTCATCCCCATATTCAAAAAGAAAAAGGAAAAAATTATCCATCTCTTAGAAATAAACACTGACATTTCAAAATTTGAGAAGTATCAGGGAAAAAAAATTACCTAAGAAATGGAGAGAAGGGCATTTGATCTTTGGCGAGTACGCGTTCTCCGCGATCGCCGACGACCTGGATTTCGCCCCTCCGATTATCACCACATACTTCAACTTTGGCACTTTAGTCAGTGCCAAACCCTAATACAAATCAAAACAATCAAACCAAAATTTACCAATTTTATTGCTGAAAAAAAAAAATCCTTAAAACAAATAAAATCACATAAAAAAGAACACCTTTTCTTGCAGACCTGGGAGCACCGACGACAAAATCGCGCCCTAATCATTTTTATCCCAAAATCAATCAGATTTTAATATAAAACTCATAAAATAACAAAGAGTTTAGGGAGTTCTACGCAAGTAACAAATATATGGAGGACTATAACAAAATGAAGTAAATTTATATGAGAAAATCTAAAAATATATATAAATCACCTGAGAGAAACCCATCACACCATCGAACGGTCCATATTTGACAATCAGATCCTCGATATACTCCAAACACTCCTCAAAATTTCTGTACTCCTGAAAATTCCGTTTCCCAAAAAATAACATTAAAATTTATTTAATTAATTAATTAATTATAGGGGTAAAGTAGAACATACGGCTTTGTCGAACTGGTACCACTCGTAGTACGGAGGAGGGAATATTCCGTCCACGTCGGACCCCCCCCCGGCCGGGAACGGGGCGTCGGCGAAGACGAGATCGAGCCGGGCGGTGACCAGACCCGGCCACTTGCCGAGGACCTGCGTCCGCATGATGTCGCCGCTGGTGCGGAAGCCGTGGAGGCAGAGGAACCTCGGCTTGCGGCCACCGCCGGGACCGGTCACCGGCGGTGAGGACACGGTGTTCAGCTGCCCCGCGAGGCTGCCCATGCCGGTCCGAGAAAGTAGGAATGGGGAAGGGGAATTTGGTGGCGGCGGTGGTGGCGTTGTCTATATAGGGGAGGTGTGGGTTGTTAGGTGTGGTGTGCGCCGGAACAGTTTTAGCGGGTATGTGGAAGTCGGGATGCTGGGTTGGGTTGGGCTTTTTTGTGTGGACTAATGACATCGTCAGTTCTATTCATCGCATATATGTTCTCACGTTTCAAGTATTTAATATTACTTCTTTTTTGCGATTCTCATATCTTCTACTATACAATAAGATTTTAAAACGATTCAAAAGTGAGCCGTCTAAGCTGTCATTATATTACGGTCCATTTTATTTTAAAAAAATTTAAATAATGTAAAAATTGTTGAAAAAAATTTAAATTTGACAACATGAAAAATCGAACTCAACCAAACAAAAAAAATACCTCACACCTTAACTAAAAGAAAATTTTGACCATAATTATATAATATTCTTATTATACGTGCAAAGTACGTGAATTTACTAGTTACTTAAAAATAGCAAATAATAATTTCATTAAAAAAAAATTTTTATACAAAAACTTCCAATTGTTCATTAAATTTAACTAATAATTTTATTTAACAAATATAGGTAAAAAAAATTGACACAAAAAATTTTCGTTTAAGTCTTTAACTTTTTCTAGAGATTTGTCATAAAAAAAAACATTTTTTTACAAAATATGTTTAATTTTGGCTAATTAGTGATGTGGTACTGGACGTCACTATGAAGAATCCAAGATAAATTAGCTTTTTTTATTTGATTAAATTACTATTACAATTACATTACAGTTAGGACTGAAAATCGAAACGAACGAGCTCGAACAAGCTGTGTTCGAACTCGGTTCGACTAAAGTATCGAACGAGCTTTATTCGAGCCGAGTTCAAGATCGAGCTCAAAAATGGTGTTTGAACTCGGTTTGATTATAGGCTCGAAACGATCGAGCTCGGCTCGATTTAGTTCTCGAGCTCGGACGAGCCCGAGCCGAGCTCGAGCCGGGACCGAACAAAAGTCACATTAAACTTGTTGTACGGTTACTCTCAAGTCTTAAAGATTTTTTTTGTTGAATTAATTATGCTTTTTACATCACAAATTTACCATCATATAAATAACAAAAAAGAGAGTAAATTTTCTAAGACAAAATTTATCGACATCCATAAAAATATGTAGCATATATTAGAAAAAGCTATAATATAGAAACCGAGACGAGTTCGAACCAGTTCGCGAACGAGATCGAGTCGAACAACCTATGGTCGAACTCGGTTCGAACACCACTTCGAACAAAAAAAATCGACCGAACTCGGTATCGACTTGCCCACGAACGAGCTTCGAACCGAGCTTGGCCCGAGCCGAACGCGAGCCGGACACAAACTGTTTGAATCGTTTTACAGTCCTAATTACAGTGAACCAAACGACAATTCTTCTTTCTTTGATTAAGAGTCATGCTTTCAAATATTAACGAATAGACATGACCTTATTAAAGCCTGGTACTTGAATTAGTTATCAATTAGTATAGATATCTGCTACTTTGGCAGCATTCATATCGCTTCTAAGAAATTCAAGACTCTAAAAAGCTAATTTAAAACAAAAGTTAATTTAAATGATGATTGTGATGTTGGAGACATGATGAAGACATGAAAGAGCATACAACGGATTGCCTACCAACTCCAAATAATTAAGCATTTAACCCTCTTTCTTATGTTGCGTTATAACTTTGATGGGTTGCAACATTTGTATACATCAAGTTTGAGATCAACCAAATATTTAGATCTTGTTATTACTTAGGATCATTTTATTCTTTTATTCTCTATGTTATAAATATTTGTAAATACATAAAAAATGATGGTCATTCTACAAAATATTATCTCTTGTACTTTTAGAGTTTCCACCCTCTTCTCTTCACGTCTCATTCTCCATGCTTAACATACCATGAACCCCTACATGATATCAGAGCAAACTCTGAATTGATTTATGATTTTAGAAGAAGAAGCCATGTATATTAATTCGTTGAAATTGTCATTATCGATTTACTTTGACGTCTAGGCAAGAGGCGGATACTGATGATAAAAAGAAGAAGAAAATATTTACCTAGATGAAGTTGTAAGAGAAACAAAAATTATAAATCTTACATTTTTCAGCGGATCATTGTTGTCATCCATCGTTGTCCATCGTCGCAAAATAGAAGAAGATGAAGGAGAACTACGGGTCCTCCTTCAGATTATCGTCGTCGTCCTACTCCATCGTTGCGGTGCTCCTCCGCCTTCGTTATTTTATTGGATCGTCATCTTCATTGTGAATGTGAAGTTAAATTATCGCAAAGATTGGCAACTAGTTCTGTTGTACTATATTATTTTTTTTACATTACCGTCCGAATTTTTGACCATGTTTTTGATCAAGTTATCTCATTGAGGGGGGAGAAAGTCATTCCTTTATCAGTGGTCATCCTCGTTTGTTATCGGGTCATCACCATCCTTCATCATCATCATCCATTGTCTTTGTTGATCTCATCAACCATTAACCACATTGTCACGCCCCAGAACCAGAATACTGGAGAGCGGGGACGTACATAGCCAGTTGCGTATAATAAAATGGAATCCACCTCATTATACGGTCACGGCTGTCTAGATATATGAGGGTTTAACTACAATTCATCAGTCTCCTATGATCAAGAACAAGCCTAGTGTCTCAATCACAAGCAAGCAAATAAATGTTACAAGATGTAAGATCACCAAATATACAATAGTAAGGCGTCCCAAACATTACATATTCAGCTGATCATGAAGCTAGTCGTTACAAAATGTGAGGACTAGCAGAAGTTTTAGTCATACATGATCAACCCCAGGTTGCCAATCATGTTACAGCCCGTAGGCAGACAGTAAGTAAAAATGTACACGAGCTAACAAGTGCTCATCGGCTAAACGTCTCAAAAGAATATTTTTTACAATAGAGTGGGAGAGCCAAAATAAACCCACTCGTTGTCAGGATTCCTTCTGGTGGTCACCATCTGGCTGAAAAACCGGTAAATCCTCTGGAGCTGCTCTGGAATCTGGCCATACAAAACCAGCTGGATCAGATCCCAGAAAGAGCAAGTGCCACAAGAGAGGCTTCACTTAGGAACTAAAACCAGCAATTAGCACAAGAATACAATTACATAATAAAAGACAGTAATTAAGGAAAAGCATGACAGGTGATATACGATGAGATAACCATGGGACTATTCAGATAACCAGGTTACAACCCGTAAACCAAACAAGGACCGGGGTTGTAACCCTTCGTCTGAACAGAACTTGATTTCTCCCACCATTTATCGGCAAGACGAAATAAGAAATCAGGACATGTAACAGTCTTGTACAGGATCAAGACAAGACTAGACTGATTGAACTCCATCCAACATTCACGGTCAAGCAATAAGTTCGGTTTGATACTTTAACTAACTAGGGTTAACACAGGCCTAGTTACTAGCAAGATGCAGCGAGATTATTCCACAGCCACAAGCCCTGCAGATCATCCAGGTTATCCAGGTCGAATTTTTGTACAATAAGGATACAACACATGACAGTGTGCTGGAAATGTGCCCTACTCGTCGGCAGGCTACAGATCCCAAGTGGGACGCCCAGATAACGGGATTGCCTGTAGCTGGGGAGATCTCTTCATGACTACTGGATTATTCTAGTTATTAGCCTTAGCCATTTACAGTAGGTACCCCTGACCGTGGTACTAAGGGATCCTTGTCCTAGACATGATGCAAGACAAGACGGGTTCATTTGCACAAGCACAATCGTCCACGGTGTCCAGGTCATTCATACTTGTCATGTCGGGTTAGCCGTCGCAACAGCATTTCAAAAAAATATCATGTCAGGTTTACTTGTCAAGAGTGCGCCACGTCGGGCCACTATCAAGTCATGTCAATTGTCAAAAGTGCACCACAACGGATCACCATCGTGTCAGAGAATAATTAACGTGGCACAAGCATACAAGTGATAATTAAATATTAGCAGGGCAAGGACGTGGACTCATGCGGCTCAGAAAAAATTGGGCCATATGCGGCCAGCAAATAATAGGCTATATGCGGCCAGCAAGTCACTATCAATCATTACACTAACAATTCGAGTTTAGGAAAGCAATTTAGAATCACACATTATTTTATTATAATAATATAATTGTAAAGACAAATAAGACAAAAGATAGTAGAACTCGCAATTAATGCAAGTATGCCATGCGGCCAGCCCATAAATGCTGCCACGATGCCATATACGGCCACACAAATAATATTAATGGCCATGGAAATGCATGCGGCTACCAATCAGCTAAAGGCCATGTGGCCACAAATATTACCATATGCGGCCAGCATATATTCCCTATGCGGCTCACATAGATTGAATGGCCAAGGCAACTAATTAATGGCCAAAACAATAAATTAATGAATAGAAGCCAACTATATGCGGGCAACCATAAATTACATGCGGCCAGGATAGGAATAGTACTCATGCGATCAACCATTAAATATATTAAATAAGGCCATTCGGCCAAGTATACTTGGCCATGCGGCCAAGTAATGAAATAGAAGGGGGAGCATTATGCGGCCAAGCATGCAAGCTTGAGCCATGCGGCCTCCTCTGTAGGTCATGCGGCCAACTACTGTTAGCTTACAAAGCTAAAATGCTAATGCTAAAAAAAGCATGCAACTTTAATGCATGCAAGGATTAATTCTAAGGTCATGCAAATGCTTTACTTTAAGGCCTCGTTTGGTTCGCGGAATGGAAGGGAAAGAAAATCAATTCCTTGTTATTTCCTTTCCTTTGAGAAACTTTAATTTTTATTGATTTTCCTTTCCGATGTTTGGCAATGCAAAGGAATTTGGAAAGAAAAGTGAATACTTCAATGTGGGAAAGTGATTCCTTCCTTAGATGGATGGAATCACTTTTCTCCCTAATTTTCCTTCCATTGGGAATCACTTTTCTTTCCTCCTCAATTCCTTGGGCACCCAAACATAGGAAAGTAATCACTTTCCTTTCCCAACCGAAAGATTTTGCGAACCAAACGAGGCCTAATGGCTAATGCATTATTTAATCATGCATTAATAAGTATTAATGGCTAAAAGCTTGCAATTGCAAGCAAGAATGTTGGGGCATGCAATATTAAAGCCATGCGGCTCATTTTTGCTAAATGCATTTGCTAACAATAAAAGGCCAGCTAAGCTCCCATATGCGGCCTAGTGACTGGGATGGCCATATGCGGCTGGCAACTTTGTAAGACCATGCTAATGCATTAAATACAATTAATATAAGACCATGTAATTAAATAATGCAAGCAACTTTGTTCCCATACATGCGGCCAGCAGCTTGACATATAAGCCTGCATTAATATAATACATTAAATATTGCATGCTGTCACCCTCCTTTCCTGTATTTTCCGTATTTCGTATTTATACTCCTATCTGGATTTTTGGCATGTACTTTTATTTTTCTCAAACTTGTAGGATTTTGGTATTTCTCGTATTTTGGATCGGTTTGGTTTGGTTTATGTGTTGGAACACCTTAGCCCTAACCTCCACCCTCAAACACACCACAACACCCTCTTTATAATTCTACCAACCTCTTCTCTCTCTTCATAACCACCATTAAATTCTTCTTCTTCTTCTTCTTCCTCCACACAACTCCCCAACCATTAGGCAAGTGCATCTTGCCACCACATGAGAACCATATTTTCTTTGTCCATTTGCTAGACTAGGACATGGTGATCAACATTAGTTCTTGGCATTTTGTGATTTGGAGTCTCCATTGTTCTAGATCTAAGTCTTTCTATTTTTGGATTTTGTATGTTTTGATCTATTTTGGTTGGAGTTTTGTGGGTTCTGATGTTTCTGTATGGAAGAGAGTTTAATTTCACCCAAGTTGGAACTTTAGAAATCCGGATTTGGAGTTCGGATGACCAAGTTATGTTGTTTTGAAGTTTTGGGTTCTGCCATGGTGCTCTTGCTGTTTGGAGAAGACAGTGAATAGTGTACATAGCTTCTTAGCTCACGCACACTGGGCTACGCGCGCTCTTTAGCGCTGCGTACGCAGACTTGAGTACGCTTCCTGTTGGAAGCGTGTCTCCTTAAGCCTGCGTGACTTTCTCACGCACGCTTGAGAGAGCCTGCGTGACTTTCTCACGTACGCAGCTTGAGTGAGCCTGCGTGACTTTCTCACGCACGCTTGAGTGAGCCTGCGTGACTTTCTCACGCACGCTGCTTGAGTGAGCCTGCGTGACTTTCTCACGCACGCTTGAGTGAGCCTGCGTGACTTTCTCACGCACGCTGCTTGAGTGAGCCTGCATGACTTTCTCACGCACGCTGCTTGAGTGAGCCTGCGTGACTTTCTCACGCACGCTTGAGTGAGCCTGCGTGACTTTCTCACGCACGCTGATTGATTGAGCCTGCGTGACTTTTCGTACGCTGCTCTCCTGACCCCTTTCTTTAAGCTTGGCTTTTCTATGGTCCTGTTTATTGATATTTTATTAGATATTTTACGTCCATTTTATATCCTTACGTCTTTTGTCATGAACTTAATTTTACTTAACATGTTTGGAATGACTATTGTATATGGCATGGTATGACAAGGAACTAGCATAACACGACAGTGACCCGTAGTGGTGCACTCCTGACATGACCAACCTGACATGATAGTGGCCGTCGTGGCGCACTCCTGACAAGTACCCTGACATGATTTATTTTAATGTTGTTACTTGACTTGCCTTGACACCATGGGTAGTTCTTTCTTGCTTGCTTGTTAAATCCACTTGTCCTGTCTTGCATCATGTCTAGGATGGGACTCCTGAGTACCACGGTCAGGAGTACCTACTAAAATGGATTAAGGTTAATAACTAGAATAACACAGTAGTCATAAAAAGATGACACAGCTACAGGCAATCCCGTTATCTGGGCGCTCCAGGGATTTGTAGCCTGCCGTCGAGTAGGACGCATTTCCAGCACACTGTCAGGTGTTGCACCCTCTAAGTCACCTAAGGGTACATGCGTCTCCTGGACGATGTACCCACCTGAATTCAACCCTAATCTTTCGTCCTGGGTAACCTGGATGGTCTGCAGGACTTGTGGCTGTGGAACAATCTCACTGCATCTTGTTAGTAATTAGGCCTGTGATAACCCTAGTTAGTTAAAGTAGTAAGCCGTATGATCTGTTTGGCCGTGATTGGTTGAATGAGGTATATAACCAGCCTAGTCATGTCTTGATCCCATGCAAGATTGCTTCCTGTCTTGATTACTTACATTACTTATCTTGCCGATAAATGGTGGGAAACCAAGCTCTGTTCAGATAAAGGGTTACAACCCCGGTCCTTGTTTGGTTTACGGGTTGTAACCTGGCTATCGGTTAGTTTCATGGTTATCTCGTCTTATATCATCCTGACATGTTTTCGTAATTTTAGTTTTAATATTAGATTTTCTGTACTGATTGCTGGCTTTTGTTCTTATTTCGTGGCCCCCTTGTGGCACTTGCTCTTTCTGGAGTTGACCCAGCTGGTTTTGTGTGGCCAGATTTCGGAGCAGCTCCCGAGGATCTACCAAGCTTCCAGTCCAATGGTGAATACTAGACGGAATCCTGGCCAAGAGTGGGTTTTCTATTTTGTTTCGCTCACTCTATTGTAAAAAATTATTCTTTTGAGGCGTTTAGCCGACGAGCACCTGTTAGCTCGGAGCACTTTTACTTACTGTCTGCCTACGGGCTGTAAACATGATTGACAAATCCTAGGGTTGATCATGTATGACTAAACTCTTGCTAGTCCTAACATTTTGTAACGACTAGCTTTATGATCAGCTGAATATATAATATTTGGGACACCTTATTATTGTATATTTAATGATCATACATCTTACGACTTTACTTACTTATGGTGATTGAGACACTAGGCTTGTTCATGACCATAAGAGACTGTTGGCTTGTAGAAAACCCTCACATATCTAGACAGCCGTGACCGTATATCGAGGTGGTTCCCATTTCAATATACGTAGCTGGCTATGTCTGCCCCCCGCTTTCCAGTATTCTGGTTCTGGGACGTGACATGGTTTAAGTGGTGGCCCATGCAGGTCTTGTCAATCAAGAAATGTGAGGGTTTACCGAATAAATGTCTCAATCAGTATTCGCCCTTGATCTCTGCCCTGTAAGACCCAGTTTTCTGAAATTGGGGTATTTTTAAAAAATTATTATTTTTATTATTTATTAATGGTGTTTTAGTCATGATATGATTTTTGGTGATTTTAGTTAATTTAAAATTATTTTCTAAGTCATGGCTTATGACTGTGATTTTACTAGTGTAACCCTAGTGTAAACCCTAGAGATTTCATAACCTAGAGACCAACCATGACCATGTAAGCCTAACCATGTGATTAGGATATCAAATTACCACTTTTTAGTCAAAAGGGTATTTTGGTAATTTATTAGAATTTATTTGGAATTATTTGGATTTATGTGTTTTTATTATTATTTAATTAGTGGATTAGTGTCATGTTAGCCCTAACCTAGTTTACCCTAACCTAGAGATTAGTCACTAACCTATGAGGCTAATGTTAGATGTTAGTTTTATGTTAGAAATATCTAAGGTTAGACAAATATCTAGATATTACCTATCTAAGATATTTCCTTTAGAAACCTAGAAATATCTAAGGGTCAAAGACTTAGAGGCTAAGTTTTGCTAGGTGGATAAACCCTAAATATCTACCCCCTACCCCCCCCATGACCAGCCAACCCTACCCCCTTCCATATAAACACACCCCCCCTTCATTCAAGCTTCTTTCATTACACAAAAACCTAGTTTTTTCCCTCAACTTCACACCCTCACCACTTAACCATTTCAACTCCAAATTGAGCCAAACTTCTTGCATTGGAACCCCCTACTATTGAGGATGCTAAGGGGAGCTAGCTAGCTAGGTTGCATAGCATTTTGGGCACCATCAAGCGAAGAGGATACCCCCCCCCCCAAAACCTTATTTTCTTGAGTTTTGCACTCAAAGGTAAAAATCCCCAAACCTAGTTATTATTGTAATTTTTCTTCATAATTGCATGCATATAGGTATACCCAAACTGTGGGTCAAGTTTGGTAGGAAATAGGCTTGGTTTGGTGTCCGTATCGGACACGTGTCTGTCTCTTGATTTCAGTGTTTGGTGAAATGCCACTTAGGATTAAACTTTGTTATTTTGTAAAACAAATTATATTTTTGGGTAGCCCTAGACATGTAGGACACAACCCTAGTTGACTGAGCACACTTCGAGTCGTGTCCGTGTCCAAAACGGGACACGAACATACTGTTAAAACCACACTGTGCATACTGATTTACCCCACTGTTTGACACTTCGTGTCGTGTCTACACGTGTCGTGGACACGATACAGAAACCTAGACACAAACCTAACCACCCCACCTACCCACTGACACGAGCACAAGGCTCTACGTGCCACGTGTGGAGCACACGACCCTTCGACACGCGTGCACGAGACTGTGCACGCTGTCCTGCTACCCGACACTGAATGCGGACACGACACAACACGTGACAGGGTGACACTTGGTGGACACGAGGGGGCAATGTCTGCGAACATGCCCCCCAAGTTTCGTGTCTTCTAGTGCAGTGTCGGACACGAATTCGTGTGTGCATTGAAATTGCACTGACAGCACACACGTGGAAATTGAGCTCTGATACGGGCTCGGACACGACACTGTGCGACACTTGGACACGAATCAGGTACCTAGACACCTAGCCTGACCCTAGACGAACCTACACACGTGTGCACGAGACCTATGGACACGTGTGTCATGAGCACGAGACACATGAACTCATGCACGATACAGTGCAATTCCTGTGCACTGTATTTACCCGATTGGGTATTTTCACCACTGGACACGCCGTGTCGTGTCGTGGTGGACACCTAGGGACACCTACGACACGTGTACACCTAGGGGCTCGATTACCAACCCTTGGTTTTGGGTATTAGCTAGGTTTTCATGTCGAAATTGGTTTTACCCCACTGTTCAGTTAATGAACAGTATTCCCTGTTATTTTTCGTATTTAAAACGAATTTCAACTTGATTTCTATGTATATTTATATGTATATTTGTGTGTATATATATTGTATACATATGTATATATGTATGTGTGAGTGTATGTGAGTATGTGAGTGTATATATGTGTGTGTATGTATGTATATAGGTATATATGTATGTGTGTGTTTGTGTGTGTCCCCCATCTCAGAAATCTGAGATTAACCCCCCTCACTGTCACCCACACTCTCACATCTCTCTCTCTCTCTAATTCACTCTCTCTCATTATTTCCTCTCTCTCTCTCTACCTATATATGTATATATGTTATATATGATATATATATATGTTATATATATATATATATATATTTTTTTTTTACATATATAGGGTATTATATATATATAAGTATTTATGCATATATGTTATAGCTTGTATGTATATAGATATGTATATATAGTTTATTTATATATTTGAGGGTTTATATATATAGATATGGTATATTATATATAATTGGCTATATATATTGATAATATATATTGTATGTTATAAGTATATATATGGTATTATATAAGTTGGGTATATGGTGTATACATTGTAGATATGTATATATATATATATATGAGATGGCCTATGTATATATATATTGTATAGATATGAGTATATATCTAAGATACCTATACCTATATGTGTTAGTGTCCTAGATTCACTAGCCTATGGTTAGTAGCAAGTTAGGATTGACCAATAGGTCTAGAAGACCTAGTTTGACTAGATAGTTGACCATTGTTGACCAAAGTCAACTATAGGTCAAACCTTGACCTAATTGACCTAGAATTGACTTAGATGGATTTTAAATGACTTGATGACTTGAGTTTGACTAAACTAGATGATTAGGTTGACCATATGGATTATGAGGGTAATCCTATATAGATGAAGATATATATGGGGTTAAGTGAGATACTTAGAGTTGAGTCATGACCTGAGTTGGAGAATGGGATTAGCTTGATTATAGGATTAAGGTTGGTATTGTACTATATGTATTTATGTGTGGTATACTTTGTATAGGTAATTGTAGTATAGTATCTTAGGTATTCTAAGACATGTTAGCCTATGATGGTTTGAGTTAGCCTTATAGAGTTTGACTGGATGTTGACCATTAGTCAAGATTAACCTAATTGTCTTGCTGACTAGTCTATGATTAACCAAAACCTTAGTTAGTCTAAGATTGACCTAGACTTTGACCATGTTGACTAGTATTGACTAATCTGACCATTATTGACTAAGTCCTAGATAACTTGACTAGTTTGGCTAGAATATTTGACCAAGGGTTGACTTTAACCTAGATTAGACTTGTTTAACTTTGTTTGACCTTGTATGACTTAGTTTAACTTCTTGTGACCTAGTATGACTTAATTTGACTTAGTTTGACTGTAGTGTTGACCTAGTTTGACTTTGACCTAGATTGGCTTAGAATTCATATAGATTGCATCGTAGATTTTATTTACCTTCATTTTGGACATGTCATAACTGTATTACTCTATTTTAGGACATTGTGACCTTGGTACAGACACCTGATATTACACTACTCTTTCCAGAGTAACAGGCGAGTACATTCTCTGATAATTCTCTCATTTATTTGTCGATTACTGTATTTCAGTTCTAGTTAGTTCTATGTGATTCTCTGTATCAACACGTATGGATATTTCTGGATTCATGTATCGACACATACCTTACTTGCTGGCCTCTATTACTGGAGTCATTAGTATCATTCTGGAATCATTTCTGGAATCATCACGTATTGGCCAGACTCATCTCGATTCTTTTGTCGATTTTGGATTCACTTGCTGGACGGAGAAATATTGAGTAAGACATGTAGACATACCCCAAATCTGGAATCTCCAACTGGAATCTACTGGAAGCATAGCCATCTCTTGCCTGATCCGTAAGAGATGTGCCTGATACCTACAGCCGTTTACATGTCGACCTCGGTATTTTAAAACACACTGTTAGATCATAGTTGGACTCACCCTGGTTTCATTGATCACTGTTGGACTCATCCTGTACTGGAAATCATCTGGTATCGGATTATATGGACTGGACTCACACTGGGATTACATTAGACTTATATCGTACTGTCTGGACTCACACATGATATTCTAGTTCAGTTAGCTTTTATTACAGTCTTCATTGCCATGATTCTTCTCTTGTTTTAGTTACCTTTCTTTTCTTGTATCTTACTGCCTCTCTATGCCATCATTACCTGTATAAAACTGCCATGCTCATCAATAAAACTGTCTATAACTGCTTTATAGTTCTTTGTCATTTACTTGGGTTTTTCTAGATGAGTTGTACTCGTTTCCGTCCTGATTGGACCTGTTGAAAATATTACAGATGATAATCCTGAGGACACATGCCCTGCTTACCATGGACCTGGCGAGGGATTAGCTACCTTTGGTTCTGACTCTCAGGAGTGATTCAGGAGATTAGCTAGTAGACTACTTTAGCTTTCATGTTTTGGCTTGTTGTATTAAAAGTTAAGATATTGAGTCTGTATTAAGTTGGTTTGAGATATTGGTGTATTATTTTAGTAGTTAGTTGTTGTTGTCTTTAATTTCTTAGGTATAACTTCTGTGTTATCTTTTCGTGTTTAGACTGTGTTTGAGTAGATCATACCCTTTACTTGTCCTCCATTCGGAGCTGATATCTGGACAAGTACTTTTTATATTCACTGCATGAGATTAGTTAGCAACCTAGGACAGCTTACTACCGCCGACACTGCGGCATAGGCTGGACGTACCCACTTCTCGTGCCCCTATACCGGGTGCGGGTCGTGACACATTTTTAGTGGTGGCCCATGCAGGTCTCGTCGACTAAATTGTTTGGTTACGTTATTGTACCAAGCATGCCTGCAATTAGGAACTTAAGGTAATTAGGCAACATTAGGAATGACGCTTAGAACACCTAGAGGAATACTAGGATTGCAACATAGAAAATACATCCCATGCTTGCTATTATAATTAGATTTACTTGTCTATGATTGTTTTGCTTAAAGAGTCCTTATAAGTCTTTTTATTGTAATTAGATGGTGCTTACTCGTTCATCCCGGTATGTCTCACCTGAGAATGGCATGCTCCCCATCCAGTCAGCTGACCAGTTGACTGATACGCCTCCACCTTCACCTACCACATTCCTCCACTCCACAGATCCACAAACCCAGATACCACAACCACCTTCCACATCACAGGCCCAGCAGGACCCAATACTTCCACCACCCCCTATCACTATACCTACCCAGGCTTCCGTCACACTCGACGGGAACCAACTGCTCATTCTGATCCAGGGGTTCCTAGCAACCCATCAGGAGCAGACCACCCTACTCCGCCAGAGCATGGAGCATTCTGAGGGACGTACCGTGGTCCCACCACCTGTAGAGCTGCGGCAGAGAGCAGGGACGATCAAGGACTTCATGGGTCTGAATCCCAAGGAGTTCTTAGGGACTGAGGGCATAGTAGTAGCAGATGACTGGTTAGACTCGGTAGAGAGGAAGCTCATTGGAGTTAGGATGCCGGATGACCTCCAGGTCGAGGCAGCGGGATTTTTGCTGATAGACTTGGCAGGAGTTTGGTTCCGGAATGAGCCGTTATTCGCGAGAGGGAGAGCCACTTGGGATCAGTTCAAGACCCAGTTCAAGAAGAAATTCTTCTCGACCACTGCTAGAGTAGCCATGGGGCTACGATTCCAGAACATCCAGTAGGAGAACCGTTCTGTCGATGAGTATGCAGCAGAGTTTAGTCGCCTGAGCCGTTTCGCTCCTAGCCTAGTTGCTGACCCTGAGGAGATGACACGTAGGTTTTGCCGTGGTCTAGTTCCAGACATTGGCATTCTTATAATGGCAAACGGTATGACTGACTACTACCAGAGCTTAGAGTTAGCCCGGAGTATCGAGGACCGTCTTCTGTCTTACAAGAGGCCGGCTTCTGTACACATTGAGGGACCCTCCAAGCGTCAGGCTTTCCAGCAGAAAGTGCCGACGCTACACCAGCAGACATATCATCCTCCCACACCACATCATTCGACCCCGCCAGTTAGAGCCCCGGGACCCCGGCAGCAGAGGCCATTTCAGCAGGTACAACATCAGTATCGAGGTCAGGACCCGAAGACGATCAGTTGTTCATACTGCAGGAAGCAGGGACACATAAGGGAGCAGTGTAGGAAGAGGCTGAAGGTTTGCTATAACTGTGGGTCTGATACCCACCAGAAGATGGATTGTCCTATTGCACCTCCTTATATGGGGGCTAGGCCACCTGTAGCTCAGCACCAGAGGGGTGGAGCTTTTGCGATGACGGTCGAAGAGACCAACGCTGCAGGTGACGGGTTAGCAGGTTTGTCTTTTCTGTCCTTCCTTTCCCATCTTGTTGTATGATTCCATTAGTACCTGTCAGGATATGCTTGTGATATGCTAGATAGTGTAGTTACCCTGTTCAAGACTGTGGAATCACGACCAGTAGGACTATGATTGCATGTTATCTTTTGACTCTGATTGACTGGGGGTTTGACCTAGAAGGAGTACGACTATCTTAATTTCGAGGACGAAATTTCTCTAAGGAGGGTAGACTTGTAAGCCCCAGTTTTCTGAAATTGGGGTATTTTTGAAAAATTATTATTTTTATTATTTATTAATGGTGTTTTAGTCATGATATGATTTTTGGTGATTTTAGTTAATTTAAACTTATTTTCTAAGTCATGGCTTATGACTTTGTGATTTTACTAGTGTAACCCTAGTGTAAACCCTAGAGATTTCATAACCTAGAGACCAACCATGACCATGTAAGCCTAACCATGTAATTAGGATATCAAATTACCACTTTTTAGTCAAAAGGGTATTTTGGTAATTTATTAGAATTTATTTGGAATTATTTGGATTTATGTGTTTTTATTATTATTTAATTAGTGGATTAGTGTCATGTTAGCCCTAACCTAGTTTACCCTAACCTAGAGATTAGTCACTAACCTAGGAGGCTAATGTTAGATGTTAGTTTTATGTTAGAAATATCTAAGGTTAGACAAATATCTAGATATTACCTATCTAAGATATTTCCTTTAGAAACCTAGAAATATCTAAGGGTCAAAGACTTAGAGGCTAAGTTTTGCTAGGTGGATAAACCCTAAATATCTACCCCCTACCCCCCCATGACCAGCCAACCCTACCCCCTTCCATATAAACACCCCCCCCTTCATTCAAGCTTCTTTCATTACACAAAAACCTAGTTTTTTCCCTCAACTTCACACCCTCTCCAATTAACCATTTCAACTCCAAATTGAGCCAAACTTCTTGCATTGGAACCCCCTACTATTGAGGATGCTAAGGGGAGCTAGCTAGCTAGGTTGCATAGCATTTTGGGCACCATCAAGCGAAGAGGATACCCCCCCCCCCCCCCCAAAACCTTGTTTTCTTGAGTTTTGCACTCATAGGTAAAAATCCCTAAACCTAGTTATTATTGTAATTTTTCTTCATAATTGCATGCATATAGGTATACCCAAACTGTGGGTCAAGTTTGGTAGGAAATAGGCTTGGTTTGGTGTCCGTATCGGACATGTGTCTGTCTCTTGATTTCAGTGTTTGGTGAAATGCCACTTAGGATTAAACTTTGTTATTTTGTAAAACAAATTATATTTTTGGGTAGCCCTAGACATGTAGGACACAACCCTAGTTGACTGAGCACACTTCGAGTCGTGTCCGTGTCCAAAACGGGACACGAACACACTGTTAAAACCACACTGTGCATACTGATTTACCCTACTGTTTGACACTTCATGTCGTGTCTACACGTGTCGTGGACACGATACAGAAACCTAGACACAAACCTAACCACCCCACCTACCCACTGACACGAGCACAAGGCTCTACGTGCCACATGTGGAGCACACGACCCTTCGACACGCGTGCACGAGACTGTGCACGCTGTCCTGCTACCCGACACTGAATGCGGACACGACACAACACGTGACAGGGTGACACTTGGTGGACACGAGGGGGCAATGTCTGCGAACATGCCCCCCAAGTTTCGTGTCTTCTAGTGCAGTGTCGAACACGAATTCGTGTGTGCATTGAAATTGCACTGACAGCACACACGTGGAAATTGAGCTCTGATACGGGCTCGGACACGACACTGTGCGACACTTGGACACGAATCAGGTACCTAGACACCTAGCCTGACCCTAGACGAACCTACACACGTGTGCACGAGACCTATGGACACGTGTGTCATGAGCACGAGACACATGAACTCGTGCACGATACAGTGCAATTCCTGTGCACTGTATTTACCCGATTGGGTATTTTCACCACTGGACACGCCGTGTCGTGTCGTGGTGGACACCTAGGGACACCTACGACACGTGTACACCTAGGGGCTCGATTACCAACCCTTGGTTTTGGGTATTAGCTAGGTTTTCATGTCGAAATTGGTTTTACCCCACTGTTCAGTTAATGAACAGTATTCCCTGTTATTTTTCGTATTTAAAACGAATTTCAACTTGATTTCTATGTATATTTATATGTATATTTGTGTGTATATATATTGTATACATATGTATATATGTATGTGTGAGTGTATGTGAGTATGTGAGTGTATATATGTGTGTGTATGTATGTATATAGGTATATATGTACGTGTGTGTTTGTGTGTGTCCCCCATATCAGAAATCTGAGATTAACCCCCCTCACTGTCACCCACACTCTCACATCTCTCTCTCCCTCTCTAATTCACTCTCTCTCATTATTTCCTCTCTCTCTCTCTCTACCTATATATGTATATATGTTATATATGATATATATATATATATGTTATATATATATATATATAGGGTATTATATATATATAAGTATTTATGCATATATGTTATAGCTTGTATGTATATAGATATGTATATAGTTTATTTATATATTTGAGGGTTTATATATATAGATATGGTATATTATATATAATTGGCTATATATATTGATAATATATATTGTATGTTATAAGTATATATATGGTATTATATAAGTTGGGTATATGGTGTATACATTGTAGATATGTATATATATATATATATATATATATATGAGATGGCCTATGTATATATATATATATATATATTGTATAGATATGAGTATATATCTAAGATACCTATACCTATATGTGTTAGTGTCCTAGATTCACTAGCCTATGGTTAGTAGCAAGTTAGGATTGACCAATAGGTCTAGAAGACCTAGTTTGACTAGATAGTTGACCATTGTTGACCAAAGTCAACTATAGGTCAAACCTTGACCTAATTGACCTAGAATTGACTTAGATGGATTTTAAATGACTTGATGACTTGAGTTTGACTAAACTAGATGATTAGATTGACCATATGGATTATGAGGGTAATCCTATATAGATGAAGATATGTATGGGGTTAAGTGAGATACTTAGAGTTGAGTCATGACCTGAGTTGGAGAATGGGATTAGCTTGATTATAGGATTAAGGTTGGTATTGTACTATATGTATTTATGTGTGGTATACTTTGTGTAGGTAATTGTAGTATAGTATCTTAGGTATTCTAAGACATGTTAGCCTATGATGGTTTGAGTTAGCCTTATAGAGTTTGACTGGATGTTGACCATTAGTCAAGATTAACCTAATTGTCTTATTGACTAGTCTATGATTAACCAAAACCTTAGTTAGTCTAAGATTGACCTAGACTTTGACCATGTTGACTAGTATTGACTAATCTGACCATTATTGACTAAGCCCTAGATAACTTGACTAGTTTGGCTAGAATATTTGACCAAGGGTTGACTTTAACCTAAATTAGACTTGTTTAACTTTGTTTGACCTTGTATGACTTAGTTTAACTTCTTGTGACCTAGTATGACTTAATTTGACTTAGTTTGACTGTAGTATTGACCTAGTTTGACTTTGACCTAGATTGGCTTAGAATTCATATAGATTGCATCGTAGATTTTATTTACCTTCATTTTGGACATGTCATAACTGTATTACTCTATTTTAGGACATTGTGACCTTGGTACAGATATCTGATATTACACTACTCTTTCCAGAGTAACAGGCGAGTACATTCTCTGATAATTCACTTATTTATTTGTCGATTACTGTATTTCAGTTCTAGTTAGTTCTATGTGATTCTCTGTATCAACACGTATGGATATTTCTGGATTCATGTATCGACACATACCTTACTTGCTGGCCTCTATTACTGGAGTCATTAGTATCATTCTGGAATCATTTCTGGAATCATCACGTATTGGCCAGACTCATCTCGATTCTTTTGTCGATTTTGGATTCACTTGCTGGGCAGGAAAATATTGAGTAAGACATGTAGACATACCCCAAATCTGGAATCTCCAACTGGAATCTACTGGAAGCATAGCCATCTCTTGCCTGATCCGTAAGAGATGTGCCTGATATCTACAGCCGTTTACATGTCGACCTCGGTATTTTAAAACACACTGTTAGATCATAGTTGGACTCACCCTGGTTTCATTGATCACTGTTGGACTCATCCTGTACTGAAAATCATCTGGTATCGGATTATATGGACTGGACTCACACTGGGATTACATTAGACTTATATCGTACTGTCTGGACTCACACATGATATTCTAGTTCAGTTAGCTTTTATTACAGTCTTCATTGCCATGATTCTTCTCTTATTTTAGTTACCTTTCTTTTCTTGTATCTTACTGCCTCTCTATGCCATTATTACCTGTATAAAACTGCCATGCTCATCAATAAAACTGTCTATAACTGCTTTATAGTTCTTTGTCATTTACTTGGGTTTTTCTAGATGAGTTGTACTCGTTCCCGTCCTGATTGGACCTGTTGAAAATATTACAGATGATAATCCTGAGGACACATGCCCTGCTTACTATGGACCTGGCGAGGGATTAGCTACCTTTGGTTCTGACTCTCAGGAGTGATTCAGGAGATTAGCTAGTAGACTACTTTAGCTTTCATGTTTTGGCTTGTTGTATTAAAAGTTAAGATATTGAGTCTGTATTAAGTTGGTTTGAGATATTGGTGTATTATTTTAGTAGTTAGTTGTTGTTGTCTTTAATTCCTTAGGTATAACTTCTGTGTTATCTTTTCGTGTTTAGACTGTGTTTGAGTAGATCATACCCTTTACTTGTCCTCCATTCGGAGCTGATATCTGGACAAGTACTTTTTATATTCACTGCATGAGATTAGTTAGCAACCTAGGACAGCTTACTACCGCCGACACTGCGGCGTAGGCTGGACGTACCCACTTCTCGTGCCCCTATACCGGGTGCGGGTCGTGACACGCCCGTATTTTCAAATCCCTGAAATTCTTGCCCTGATTACATGCTTGTATCGTTGATCTGTCCTGGTCCTTCCTTATTGTTTCCCTGTGTCGTTTTTCTCCGTGGCACTGTACCTGATCCTGCCGATCAGCAAGGAGGAGCACCTCCCGTGGACCAGCAGCAACCTGGAGATCAAGCCCAGCATTCCGGGGTAGCCTCCAGAGTGATACCTACTGGAGGAGAGTCACCAATTCGGCCCGTCCAGCCCGTAGAGCCAGATGATGGTACCTTAGTAGGCCTCATCAGGACCTTGATAGCTTCCCAGGATCGTCGAAGCGACGCCCTGCACCAGACAGTTCAAGATGCTTTGACCCGAGGCGGACATCCAGGAAACCAGGCGGCCAACAGCTTTAAGCGCTTGAACCCACCTTTCTTCGACGGCACCGAGGATGCGATTGCCGCGGATGCATGGCTTCAGGATACCGAGGTGATTCTGGAAGCAGCTAGGACACCTGAGAATGAGAATGTGGCGGTGGTACGTCTGCAGTTGTTGGACTTAGCTCGCAATTGGTGGGCGATACAGGCGATGGGATTAGTGGCACCCATTGCTTGGGCAGTATTTAGGGAGAGATTCCAGACGAAGTACTTTGATGCTGTGGCTCAGTACGACCTGCAGACCAGATTTACCAACTTGAAGCAAGGAGGCAGGACAGTTGACAATTATGCATCGGAGTTTTCTAGGCTGAGTAGGTTTACCCCCACCTTGGTGGCAACCGAGCTCGATAGAGCCTAGCGGTTCCAGCAGGGACTGCATTTGGAGATCTTGTTGGCAGTGGAACAGTTCGAGCACCAGACGTTCGGTGCAGTCTTGAGAGCAGCTAGGAGGCATGAGTATACCTCCCAGAGGATCGTGGATAGGACCGGAGGTAGGAAGCGGTCCCATAGTCAGATGCACCAATCATCAGCTCCAGCCCCGACAGCTAGGGGATTGACCATTGGAACTCCGAGACGGGCGGCCTCAGTAACGTCGGTTCAGCATTCGACCCCGACGTACCTGCAGCAGCAGAAGCAGAAGCAGACTTCCGCGATGGGATGTTCTCATTGCGGAAAGCCAAGGCATGTAGTGGCGGATTGTCGCAGGGCACAAGGATTGTGCCTGGCTTGTGGAGCAGCAGATCATAGGATAGGGGCTTGTCCGAATAGGGGTGGTTCATCAGCATCCAACCCTTCTAGCTCTTCGGTGAGAGGACCAGCCCCAGCACCAGTTCAGCAGCAGCAGTATCAGTCTTCGAGGCCCTTGCCGCCTCAGTCTCAGGCATTCCAGCAACAGCACCCCCAACAGTATGCACAAGCCCTAGCTCAGACCCAGAATAGGCAGAGAGATTTTCAGCAGAGGGGACCAGCAGCCAGAGGACAAGGTCAGGCCATGATGATGGCTATGGAAGAAGAAGTTGCACCAGGTGAGGTAGTGGCAGGTACTATTCTCGTCAACTCCTTTCCAGCTTCGGTATTGTTTGATTCTGGTACATCGCATTCATTCATGTCTGCACGATTTGTGACACGGATAGGATTGGAGCCTGAGTCATTATCAGTGAGGCTCAATATACTTACTGGTAATGGTCTTGTGGGAGTAGATCGAGTGTTTTCCTCGTGTCGGATCGTAGTTAGCGGTAGGGAGTTCCCCGCTAGATTCATAGAGTTTCCTATGGCAGACTATGATGTAGTCCTAGGCATGGATTGGTTGAGGAACCAGTATGCTAGGATAGACTGCCATATTGGCAGAGTTGTCTTTAGTATCCCCGGCGAGCCAGAGTTTTCGTTTTCCAGAGGCGCAGTGGAGCCATCTTCTCCAGCATTGCGGATGGCAGTAGCAGCAGTGCAGTTACCCAGGATAGTTGAAGAGTTTCCAGATGTCTTTCCAGAGGAGCTTCCAGGGATACCGCCAGAGCGGGAGATTGAGTTCACTATAGACTTGATTCTCGGGACAGCACCAGTGTCAGAGCGAGTCTACAGGATGGCGCCTTCAGAATTGGAGATTTTATACAAGATGATTGAAGAACTGAGGACCAAGGGATTCATCCGTGCAAGTGGATCGCCTTGGGGAGCCCCGATGTTTCTTGTGAAAAAGAAGGATGGTACGTCCAGGCTATGTGTTGATTATCGTACCTTGAATTCGGTGACAATAAAGAACAGATACCTTCTTCCGAGGATAGATGACTTGTTTGATCAGCTCAGAGGGGCTTCAGTGTTCTCGAAGATCGACTTGCGGTCGGGATACCACCAGATCAGAGTCAGAGAGCAGGACATCCTGAAGACAGCATTCAGATCGAGGTATGGACATTAGGAGTTCCTTGTTATGCCCTTTGGAGCAACCAATGCGCCGGCCGTATTCATGGACCTCATGAATCGTATTTTATGCCTTACTTGGACCAATTTGTGATCGTGTTCCTAGATGACATCCTGGTCTACAGCAAGAGTGAAGCAGAGCATGAGCAGCATCTCAGAGTCGTCCTTTAGACGCTTAGGGAGCATCAGTTGTACGCCAAGTTCAGTAAATGCGAGTTCTGGCTCGATCGCATTTCATATTTGGGTCACATCATTACCCGAGGAGGAGTGGAAGTGGATCCCCAGAAGATTGTGGCTATCGAGTCATGGCCGGTACCCAGCTCAGTGGCAGAGGTTCGCAGCTTCCTTGGATTGGCCGGCTACTATCGGCGGTTCATTTCAGATTTCGCAAGGATTTCAGCGCCGATGACCCAGTTGACCCGCAAAGATGTGCCGTTTGTTTGGACAGCAGAGTGTCAGGAATCATTTGAGAAGTTGAAGCGAGGTTTGATAACGGCTCCCATTCTCACCCTTCCGGATGGGACCGGAGGATTCACAGTTTATTGCGACGCTTCAGGCAGAGGATTGGGGTGTGTCTTGATGCAGCATGGGAAGGTAATATCTTATGCGTCACACCAACTACGTGATCATGAGAAGAATTACCCGACCCACGACTTGGAATTGGCGGCGGTAGTATTTGCTTTGAAGTTGTGGAGACACTACTTGTACGGAGATAGAGTGGAGATCTTTACTGATCATAAAAGCCTGAAGTATGCTTTCACCCAGAAGGACCTTAATATGCGGCAGAGAAGATGGCTCGAGCTACTAGTGGACTATGATGTGGATTTGCAGTATCATCCCGGGAAGGCCAACGTTGTAGCAGATGCATTGAGCAGGAGAGCCGGAGTTTATTTCCTGACGGTACAACCAGAATTATTGGCAGATCTTCAGAAGATGGAAATTGAAGTGGTTCTTCCAACCAGCATGGCATTGATGGCCAGCCTACAGGTCCAGTCCAGTATAGTTGAGAGAATCCGGGTGGCACAGTCAACAGATTCCAAGATCCAGCGACTCAGAGCAGAGTGTGAAGCAGAAAGAAGGCCAGAGTTATGTATCCATGAAGACGGTACCCTTCGGCACGGTACTCGTCTTTGTGTACCTAGTGGAGATATCAGACAGGAAGTCATGGCAGAAGCCCACAGTTCACAGTATTCTATTCATCCGGGTGGTACGAAGATGTACCGTGATATTCGTCAGCATTTTTGGTGGAATGGCATGAAGAGGAAGATAGCCCGGTTTATCTCTCGGTGTTTGGTTTGCCAACAGGTTAAAGCTGAACATCAGAGGCCCGCTGGACTTCTTCAACCCTTACCGATCCCAGAATGGAAATAGAAACATATAACCATGGATTTCGTGACCGGATTGCCCAGATCTCCGGCCGGCAGAGATGCTATTTGGGTAATTGTGGACAGGCTTACCAAGGTGGCACACTTTCTCCCATTCAGAGTAGGACAGTCGACGGTGCAAATAGCAGAGATGTACCTCAGGCAGATCGTCAGGCAGATCGTCAGGCTTCACGGTGTGCCGGTCAGCATTACCTCAGACAGGGATTCAAGGTTCACATCACACTTTTGGCGCAGCTTGCAGAAGAGTTTGGGGACTCGTCTTCAGTTCAGCTCAGCTTATCACCCACAGACGGATGGCCAATCAGAGCGCACAATCCAGACCCTTGAAGATATGTTGAGATCCTGTACCCTTGACTTCGGTGGTTCATGGGAGAATCATCTACACCTGGTAGAATTCTCGTACAACAACAGTTATCAGGCCAGTATCCAGATGGCACCTTTCGAGGCTCTTTATGGTAGGAAGTGCAGATCCCCGCTAGCATGGGATGATGTCGGAGAGAGGCAGATGCTTGGTCCAGAGTTGATTTCCCAGACGGTTGAAGTAGTCAGGAAGGTCAGAGATCGCCTTCGAGTTGCCCAGGACCGCCAGCGCCATTGGGCCGATGCTCATCGACGTCCCTTAGAATTTGCTGTCGGCGACCATGTATTCCTTAGGATCTCGCCTAACCGCGGCGTCATTCGCTTTGGCGTGCGGAAAAAGCTTAGTCCTAGGTATATAGGGCCGTTTGATATTCTGGAGCGAGTAGGAGATGTATCCTATCGTCTCGCTCTTCCGCCGTCGCTAAGTGAGGTACATGATGTATTCCATGTGTCCCAATTACGACGGTATATTCCGGACCCGAGCCACATCCTAGACCATTCGGAATTGGTTGTTGGTACCAACCTTTCGTATGAGGAGAGGCCCGTGTCTATATTGGACCGGAGGGAGAAGACACTCAAGAACAAGACTATTAAATTAGTCCGTGTTGCTTGGGGTCATCACTCTCTAGGTGAGTCAACGTGGGAGCGTGATGACGACCTCCGATCGCGATATCCCTACATGTTTGACTCGTGAGGTATAATGTCTTTCTTATGCCTTACATTTTCCCTTCCTTGCTTGCATTGTATGATTGTATGATTAGACTGCTTAGTGTAGCTTGCCTGTGCTTAGTGTAGCTTGTCGTGGCAATCTCTAGCTCCTTGATTAAATTCCGAGGACAAAATTCTTTTAAGGTGGGTAGAGTTGTCACCCTCCTTTCCTGTATTTCCCGTATTTCGTATTTATACTCGTATCTGGATTTTTGGCATGTACTTTTATTTTTCTCAAACTTGTGGGATTTTGGTATTTCTCGTATTTTGGATCGGTTTGGTTTGGTTTATGTGTTGGAACACCTAAGCCCTAAGCTCCACCCTCAAACACACCACAACACCCTCTTTATAATTCCACCAACCTCTTCTCTCTCTTCATAACCACCATTAAATTCTTCTTCTTCTTCTTCTTCTTCCTCCACACAACTCTCCAACCATTAGGCAAGTACATCTTGCCACCACATAAGAACTATATTTTCTTTGTCCATTTGCTAGACTAGGACATGGTGATCAACATTAGTTCTTGGCATTTTGTGATTTGGAGTCTCCATTGTTCTAGATCTAAGTCTTCCTATTTTCGGATTTTGTATGTTTTGATCTATTTCGGTTGGAGTTTTGTGGGTTCTGATGTTTCTGTGTGGAAGAGAGTTTAATTTCACCCAAGTTGGAACTTTAGAAATCCGGATTTGGAGTTCGGATGACCAAGTTATGTTGTTTTGAAGTTTTGGGTTCTGCCATGGTGCTCTTGCTATTTGGAGAAGACAGTGAACAGTGTGCATAGCTTCTTAGCTCACGCACACTGGGCTACGCGCCCTCTTTAGCACTGCGTACGCAGACTTGAGTATGCTTCCTGTTGGAAGCGTGTCTCCTTAAGCCTGCGTGACTTTCTCACGCACGCTTGAGTGAGCCTGCGTGACTTTCTCACGCACGCTTGAGTGAGCCTGCGTGACTTTCTCACGCACGCTGCTTGAGTGAGCCTGCGTGACTTTCTCACGCACGCTTGAGTGAGCCTGCGTGACTTTCTCACGCACGCTGCTTGAGTGAGCCTGCGTGACTTTCTCACGCACGCACGCTTGAGTGAGCCTGCGTGACTTTCTCACGTACGCTGCTTGAGTGAGCCTGCGTGACTTTCTCACGCACGCTTGAGTGAGCCTGCGTGACTTTCTTACGCACGCTGCTTGAGTGAGCCTGCGTGACTTTCTCACGCACGCTGCTTGAGTGAGCCTGCGTGACTTTCTCACGCACGCTTGAGTGAGCCTGCGTGACTTTCTCACGCACGCTTGGTATGACAAGGAACTAGCATAACACGACAGTGACCCGTAGTGGTGCACTTCTGACACGACCAACCTGACATGATAGTGGCCGTCGTGGCGCACTCCTGACAAGTACCCTGACATGATTTATTTTAATGTTGTTACTTGACTTGCCTTGACACCGTGGGTAGTTCTTTCTTGCTTGCTTGTTAAATCCACTTGTCCTGTCTTGCATCATGTCTAGGATGGGACTCCTGAGTACCACGGTCAGGAGTACCTACTAAAATGGATTAAGGTTAATAACTAGAATAACACAGTAGTCATGAAGAGATGACACAGCTACAGGCAATCCCGTTATCTGGGCGCTCCAGGGATTTGTAGCCTGCCGTCGAGTAGGGCACATTTCCAGCACACTGTCAGGTGTTGCACCCTCTAAGTCACCTAAGGGTACATGCGTCTCCTGGACGATGTACCCACCTGAATTCAACCCTAATCTTTCGTCCTGGGTAACATGGATGGTCTGCAGGGCTTGTGGCTGTGGAACAATCTCACTGCATCTTGTTAGTAATTAGGCCTGTGATAACCCTAGTTAGTTAAAGTAGTAAGCCGTAGGATCTGTTTGGCCGTGATTGGTTGAATGAGGTATAACCAGCCTAGTCATGTCTTGATCCCATGCAAGATTGCTTCCTGTCTTGATTACTTACATTACTTATCTTGTCGATAAATGGTGGGAAACCAAGCTCTGTTCAGATGAAGGTTTACAACCCCGGTCCTTGTTTGGTTTACGGGTTGTAACCTGGCTATCGGAATAGTTCCATGGTTATCTCGTCGTATATCATCCTGACATATTTTCGTAATTTTAGTTTTAATATTAGATTTTCTGTGCTGATTGCTGGCTTTTGTTCTTATTTCGTGGCCCCCTTGTGGCACTTGCTCTTTCTGGGATTGACCCAGCTGGTTTTGTGTCACGACCCGCACCCTAGAGTTAGGGCACGAGAACGTAACAACGCCCAGCCTACGCCGCAGTATCGGCGGTAGAATGCTGTCCTAGGTCTCAATGCATCTAACAGTATAAGACTAAATAGTTTATACTCCCCGAATGGGGGTGACATAGCAGAATGTAAACTCAATCACATCTAAGGTAGAGCATAAAGGAAGATAGATAAAACATGAAATCGAAAAGAGATACAACAGATAGAAATCTAAGTGTCTAAGGTACAAAACCCAGAAATACATCTCAAAACTCAAATACGGTAATCCATAAAATAAATACAACTCCAGACAACTGAGAACAGCTAACTAAACAACCTCTAATGGGTCTCCTCTAGGCTAGCAGGAAATCTCCAAGCTATCTGTAAAATTTGTCAACGTATCCTGTCAGGAAAATGAGCAAGTACAAAACACCAACAGCAGTTCCATATGAATTGACAAATACTATAAGAGACAGTAATAATGAAATACAAGACAAAGAATATAGGCGACTTGGGAACCATTCGAAAGTCGAGTTACAACCCTTAAACCAAACAAGGACCGGAGTTGTAACCCTTCTTCCGAACAGAACCTAGTCCCATCATCATGGTACAGTATAAAAGGCAGGTAGAGCATATGAGAAATGAATCATAACATGGTGAAAGTACAGTAAGTAAACGTGAACTAGAATGTAAGATATGACAACAAATAAATAAAAAGTGATTTGAATTATTAGGGCGAAATGTGATCGGCTAGGGAATCACGGAAAGGTTATCCACTTGGCCCGACAATCACACGGAACCTCTGAAGAGGGCCTCCGAAGAGGGTCATGCCGGCCAACCTGGATAACCGGCACGGGGTATCTGCTACACCCTACGTGAGGTGAGGGTGGCGCTAGCAAAATACGAAAATATCACACGGAGGCTTTGATCACATAACCCCTAATAATTCCCCTCTATCCCTCGAATAGTATCACGGATCCGAACATGGCACGTCATGACACGGGGTTCCGTAAGAGGGTAGCTAGTCCCCTTAGGAATCGGTGTCTATACAAGCACGGAACACGGAAATATCTCATACTCATATACCAAGAAAGTCCATGAATAACATCTCATGACAGGATCCGATGTATACTAGTCCGTGAACTGTCGTATCGGGAATCAAGTAAAATACTACGACTGAATCGGATATAGTAGATATCAAGACAATGAAAACTATCAGTGAATGTACTCGCCTGTGGTCCTGGGCTGATAGGTGAACAGATGCTCAGAGTGATCACAGACCTAAAATAAGATACTGTCCGAGAAGAGGTGTCTGGCTCCTAATTAGAACAACACAAGTCACAACATATCCAAAAGGGTAATATAAAGCACTATAATGCATTCTACATGAATCTAGGTCAACTAGGCCAAAGTCAACCCTTGGTCAACTTTGGTCAACTGCACTAGTCAAACTATGTCAAACTAGGTCATGTCCTAACCCAGCAAGTCTTACTAGGCCTAACCAAGACTATCCTAGCAAGCACACATCAATACAAGGCTATACAAGCCAACATACACCCAACTCTATATAGCATGCAATTATTCAATACTCAAATAGGCAAGAATTCACATTAGATATACACTAGGTAATCTATTACTTTAAGCTATACATGTCTACATATATATACACATGCATATATTGGTATTCAACATTTGTTCTATAATCATGGCATTTCAATGGCTATATAAACTTATATATTACAATACAATATGCTACCATATATATAATATACATACATAGCTAAGTTAACTATATTCATAAATACTTATTTAAGAGGCTATGTGTGTGTATGTGAACATGGCAAAGGGACAAGTGAGGGTTAAATGGGCATACATAGTGTATACATATCAAAGAGTGTCAAAGTGTAAGTGAACAAAGTGTCAAGTGTGATAGTGTCAACATAGTATAAGGGGTACATGAGGTAATATAGGATTTGTGTTAACATAGAACATTACATCTCATTAACTTGTATATTGTATACATTACATCTATTATTACATTACATTTATGCTTGCATTCATTCATCATTCATTTATTCTCTTGCACTACTATATGCACCATACATTACATACTATGGAACCTACATATTCATTACAAGCCATACTTATACATGCTTACATTAGATAGGATACTTATACCTCATACATCATTTATTTAACCATTTACTCATGCTTGTATTCTCTATTTAGTTACATAATGTATATACATTAACATGGATTAAAATCAAATAGAACATTATATTACACACAAGGGTGTACAAAATGCATATGCCGAATAGTAACTCCTACTAAAAATCAATACTGTACCAACTCAATATGAATTGAAATCTAGGATTAAAGTATGTTATAGATCTATATGTTAGCTTTCCGAAACTTCAAACGGATCGCATTTTCGTTTCCGGAAACTCCGGGAATCGCGAAAACACCGAGAACGCGTTTATCTTTCGTACAGCTGACACTCAAATAATTCTCCAGAAATTTACAGAAAGAATTAGGCCTATTAATATATGTTTTTGGAAATCTAACTTTAATACACTTTTTATAAAAAAAACGGGAGATTAAACCGAGCTTTGAGCTAGAAGTTATGACATTTCTAAGTTAGGACTGAAATTAAAAACGTGGATAAAAATCATGACGGATTTAAATAGTTTGAGCCAAAAGAATACACAATATATATCCTAATTATCCACAACAATAATAATATGAGGAACCACACTCACAAACTTGATTATATAATCATCATGAACCATTTATTACGTATATAAATATAGATACACTCTCATTACAATATATATATATATAAATCTATATATGTAACATGAACACATCCACAACACAAGGACACTCCTATGACCTCCAAATGGACACAAAATGGACACAAATAGAGATACAACCATGGGGGTCATTCCTATGGGTCCAAAATAATCCTATATGCATGTTAGGGTAGATTAGAGGAGAGATTATACCTTCCGGAAGAGAGTTTCAAAGGAAAAGGCCTTCCAACACGACACCGACACATAGAGATTCCAAAAGGACACAAACGAGCTCCGATTACTCCCAAACTTGGCTAGCACCCTCTAACTATGGAGTAGAGGAGAAGAGAAGAAGATTTGGTGGAAGAAATGGTAGATTTGGAGATGAAATCAATGGAGTTGTTCTCTAGAAATTTGGGGAAGAACATGAGAGAGAAAATGGATGGATAAAATAAAATGGAAGAGATGATGACTCACCCCTTATCCCCCCCTCCAAGTGGCCAGCCATTAAAGTAGTTTTTGTCATATTAGGAAATGCCTAAAAGCCCCTTGTACTAATCTATTAGCTAATATATTGGTAGGGGTTTAAGTCGGGGGTAGTTTGGTCATTCCAAAATCACTAATCTCAATTAATGCTAACCAAAATAATTAGTCTAACTACTAACTAAAATTAATATCATGTGGACTAAAATTAATATCATGTGGGCCATGTCTAACTAGTGTGTGGGTCCCACTAGAGTCAAACTACCCCCCGAGTCCCCGTTTCAAGTCGAATTGAGTTAAAATTCGAACCCGACTCAAATAACCCCAAAACAATATCATAAATAATAAAATAAATTTCAACCCCAAAATAATATCATAAATAATAAAATAAAATTTAAAAATATTCAAAAATGTAAAATGACAAAAATACTCCTGTTTTTGAAAACTGGGGGTGACAAATCTATCCACCTTAAAAAAATTTTGTCCTCGAAATTAAAACAAAGCAATCACAGGAAAGACATGCAGAAAACAATCTCATTCAAATTCTTTTCAAAAAAATCAGCAATAAAAATCTCCTTGAGGCACATCAAACATTTGTAAATAAAAACTGATACGTGTCCGATACGGACACAAAACCATCACACCTATCAAAGGTCAAAATTAACAATCACTAACGCAATAAATATCAAAATAATTCAAGGAGGTCAAATCTAAAATATCCTTAGGCCAGAAATGACATTAAAACATCCTAATCACATGGTTAGGCTCTAGGTCAAACAGTCTCTAGGATTTCACTAGCAAAACATCAAAATTACAAGTCAAGAATTTAAATAGTTTTAAAATAATTTAAAAATTACCAAAAATTATATCATGATTTAAATGTCAAATCAATAAATGATTAAAATTACAAAATTTTAAAATTACTCTCATTTTAGAAAATTGGGTGTTACAAGTCTACCCACCATAGAAAAATTTTATCCTCGAAATTAAAATGTCCATACTCCCTCTAGGTCAAACCCCCATAATCAAAGTCCCAGATTAAAATAAATCATGTGATCAAAAGGACAACATACAGGGTCATTGCATACGGTGGTAGTGAAAGTCTCATCTAGGTATACTAGTCATGCTAAACCAAGACGGTCATAGGGTATCAAACACACAAGAAATCTAGAGTACTAAACTGAAAAAAGATAAAGAAATAGCAAATCATCAAAACTGTAAGACAGTCTACCATCCTATGTGAAAGCTGGTACTCATAAAAAAATATATAAAAATAAGAAAGGTAACTTCCAATAATCTAAAAGGGTACAGAAAAATCAATTTCAAAGTTAAAGAATTGAAAGTCACTTGCATTGAAATCCAATCACAATATATATAGAGAGAGCGTTAGAGAGGGAAAAGCTGGCATTATGTAATGTTATATGGTTTGTGTGTGTATGGGTGTATGTGAACAGGTTAATATGGTAAGATAGTAGGCATGTGTGTAGACGAAATATACATGAAATTGTATATGAGAAATTGGGTTTCAAAACAACGGCTATCAAGTTACACTAATCATGGCATATTGGTTAAACAATCTACAATACGCAACTTATTTACTCATAACATGCATGGCTAACCTTATATATATATATATATATATATATATATATATATATATATATATATATATATATATATATATATATATAAAGAGGGTGTGTGTGTGTCCTTGTACAGGGTTATAGCCTAGTATTGAAAGGTTAAACCCAGTTTTAGTTCAACATTTACATGCAAAGTCTGAAAATAAGCTAACATTTAAAACAGTGAAATATTAACATAATGCTGTCTCAGATTTTAGGGTTTTAAACCTTACAACCCATCTCAATGGTCCTAATACATCCTAACATGATAGAAATGAAACCCTAACATACTATCCATACATTTATCTATGCACACAGTTCAATATTACATGTTAAATCTGAAATTTAACTAAACATGAAAATCAATGTAAAAATGTTAACATGTAACTAGTTTTCAGGATTTTGGAAAAATTTGAACATTAAAAACCAACTCAATGTTTATCACAACTAACATGTAAGAATATGAAACCTAAATTTATATCCCTACTTCCCACAAGGTATATAGCTCAAATATTACATTTAAGAAATAAAACAGCAATTTGAACTAACATTTGGAATCCCGCATCAAGGGTTAACATGCACACAGTCTCAGATTTTACAAATTTAAACACAAAACTCAACCAAAATTTTGAATTGAAACCCCACGTATAACATACATGTGCAGTGATGTAAACATAACTAATAATATGAAATTTATATTTAAATTACGAATTTAAACATGGAAAAGCAGAGAACCTGAAATATTGGGATTTTGACAATTTAAACATCAACAACATATTAATATGTATTTAGATAGGTGGAAAAATCAAGTGTAGCATGCATACGTGTTAGGCAAAGTGTCTGCTATATATATTCATATACATATTCTCATGTCCTAATATAAAAAAAAATTATTTCTACGTTAAGACTAACATTTAGATTCCTACCAAGATTGCAAGCAGGTGATTGACGTAATCAAGACAGTTTTATTATTATTATTTAATACAAGAATAATAGCAAGGAAGAAATAACGATAAAATCTATTTTGCTTATCTATTTAAAGAAGAACCATTTTGAAATTCAGAGCTAAATTATCAAATCCAAGATAAAGTCTAGCAAAATTATCGATTCATTGCATTAAGAAGAAACTCACAGCAAGAAGTTACGCAAAGGTTTATAAAAACAGGCAAACCTACTCTTAAGTTAAATAATGAGAAACAAACAAAATAAAACAATTAATAATTTTTTTTTGAAGGACAGAAACAAAAGTAGAGAAAACATGTTTCGAAAACATTTAAGGTACAATCTGATAATCATATGCGTCTGTCCAAAATCATGGTATACTAAATCCTCGTCATACTAGTAAGCAAGGCTACGATAATCACAGAGTCCTCGACTTAGGCACATACCTCTAAAATTATAGTATTTAACATTTTCGCAATGCCGCTAGCTTGGCTGCGAAAATCTTAAATTCCCACACACGAGAGATATATCCAAGTCAAACTATATGTCCTCACCATGCTGGCTAATATGACTGTAGAAGACTAGACTCCATAACTTAGATGACCTAGCCCATATAATTTCATCTTGACAAAATTAATTTAAATCAACAATGAATACTCAAAAATCAATTCAAATTTATCAACGAACATCAAAATCCAAAAATGAACAAAAATCCATGAAAATACAAACTCGGATGCAACAGCTATCATCAAAATTTAAAATTCAATAATCATCCTTCAAAATCAATAAATACAAACTCAAATTCAATAATAATCCATCAAAATCAAATTCAATAGCAAAAAGTAAAGATAAATCAATCAAGGAAAAAGAGTTTTCAAATCGAAGTTAAATAAGATTCTCAAGGGTCGTCCCGGGAATCTCTCAAGGGTCCTAACTGTGATTGAGTACCTTCAAAACATATCCTAATCCTACTGCAGGCTGTAGTGGTACTCTAGTTCGAATACCACTACACTTTTAGTCTCGACCTGCATGAGCCACCACTAAAAACGTGTCACGACCCGCACCCTAGAGTTAGGGCACGAGAACGTAACAACGCCCAGCCTACGCCGTAGTGTCGGCGGTAGAACGCTGTCCTAGGTCTCAATGCATCTAACAGTATAAGACTAAATAGTTTATACTCCCCGAATGGGGTGACATAACAGAATGTAAACTCAATCACATCTAAGGTAGAGCATAAAGGAAGATAGATAAAATATGAAATCGAAAAGAGATACAACAGATAGAAGTCTAAGTGTCTAAGGTACAAAACCTAAAAATACATCTCAAAACTCAAATACAGTAATCCATAAAATAAATACAACTCCAGACAACTGAGAACAGCTAACTAAACAACCTCTAATGGGTCTCCTCTAGGCTAGCAGGAAATCTCCAAGCTATCTGTAAAATTTGTCAACGTATCCTGTCAGGAAAATGAGCAAGTACAAAACACCAACAGCAGTTCCATATGAATTGACAAATACTATAAGAGACAGTAATAATAAAATACAAGACAAAGAATATAGGCGACTTGGGAACCATTCGAAAGCCGAGTTACAACCCTTAAACCAAACAAGGACCGAAGTTGTAACCCTTCTTCCGAACAGAACCTAGTCCCATCATCATGGTACAGTATAAAAGACAGGTAGAGCATATGAGAAATGAATCATAGCATGGTAAAAGTACAGTAAGTAAAGGTGAACTGGAATGTAAGATATGACAACAAATAAATAAAAAGTGATTTGAATTATTAGGGCGAAATGTGATCGGCTAGGGAATCACGGAAAGGTTATCCACTTGGCCCGATAATCACACGAAACCTCTGAAGAGGGCCTCCGAAGAGGGTCATGCCGGCCAACCTGGATAACCGGCACGGGGTATCTGCTACACCCTACGTGAGGTGAGGGTGGCGCTAGCAAAATACGGAAATATCACACGGAGGCTTTGATCACATAACCCCTAATAATTCTCCTCTAACCCCTAATAATTCTCCTCTATGACACGGGCGTGTAGCCCTATACGTGGCGTACACGTGGACACGAGCACGTGGTGCGTCGTGTCCTGTGTCACGAGCACGACGCGTGCAACCGCGTGCACGACGCGGTCTGAACTCGCGTGTATCAGTCGTGTTTCACGACTGATACGGAGTTCGTTTTGTGTCCACGAGTGTCGTGGACATGTGTCAGGGTGTGCAACGTGTAGCCCTATGTGTGGACTAAACATGTTCTCGACCACGAGACGTGTCGTGTCTCGTGGTGTGTCCTAGAGTGGACTGCACGCATGCACGACGCTGTGGTTTCGTGCGCGTGTCAGGACTTACCCGTGTAGTGTTTTTGCGTGTTTGGACACGTGAAACTGTGTTGTGGTGTCGTGTCAGGCACCTAGGATACTAATGTATGTATGGGACATCAGTTACCAACCCTTCGATTCGAGTCCTAGCCCGATTTTGTGGGTGAAATTAGAATTTCCCTGTCTCGAGTGCACTGTTCTCAGTTTCCAGTTTTGGGATTAAATTCTAGTTTTCAAAAGTCGAATTTCAAATCTATTTTGATTAAGATTTATACATGTATAGATGTATTTGAGTATATATATAGGTAGTATATATGTATGTGTATGTGTAGGTGAAATTTTAGGGTGTGTACATGTATATACATGTGTATATACATGTATGTGTATGTGTAGGGTGTGTGTGTGCACTTTTGTGTGGTTGGGGGAACTGTTCTTGGTTCCAGAATCTGGGAACCCCCTCCCCCTTTCTCAGTCCAGTATGTCCCTCTCTCTCTCACTGTCCTGTCCTCTTCTCTCTCATTCTCTCTCTTTCTCTCTCTCTCTTATCTATATATATATGTAATATATATATATATATATATATATGGGTTGATATATATATATATATATATATATATATATATATATATATATATATATATATATATATATATATATATATATATATATATATATATGTATATATATATAAAGGATATACATACATTTGTGTTAGGTCTAAATAGGTCATATATAATGTATTGTATACATGTGGGTTTGTATTGTATATAGTATTCCTATTTTGGTATATGGGTAGATAGAGTCTATATATATATATATATATATATATATATATATATATATATATATATGTATAACTTCTAGTTATAGGTTGTATAGAAACCTATGACTATGGCCTATGGCCAAGATCATTAGCCTATGGCTTGGGGCTAGCCCTAATGGCCCAAAACCCAACTTGTTGATCCTTGATTTCTAAGGGTTGACCAAAGTCAACCTTTGGTCAAAGTTGACCTAGTTAACCTAGAATTGACTAGGAATGACCTAAAACAACTAGTTTAGCTAGTTTGACTAAAACCCTAACTAGTAGACGTAGTTTGACCTAGACTTGACCCAGATTGATCATGTTGACTAGTATTTGACTAGTTTGATTAGAAAGTTGACCAAGAGTTGACTTTTGACCAGATTGACCTAGAATCATGTAGTATGCATTGTATACTCTATTTTTACCATTGTGGATATGTTGTGACATGTTTTACTCTAAATAGGACTCTGTGACACCAATTCGGACATCTATTCATATCAGTCATACAGGGTGACAGGCGAGTACATTCTCTGATCTTTTCATACTTGTTAGGACTTATATTCTTGCTTTAGATTACTTTACATGATGCTGTCACGTCATTATCACGGATTGGTACTATATGGATCTTGTTATGCGATGTTATCTCCTTCGGGGTGCATCAGATACAGTTGTCATGTGCTTTTCACGAACATCTTGTATTTCTTGTACACCGCTTTCATGTATACTCTTGTGCAATCTTGTACTCTCATGATCACGTGAGCAACCATGATAAAAACCTCTTGTGCAAGGTAACATAACTTGACTGGATCCTTGTGTATTGATTGGGGAGGGTGAGTAGGAAATGGTTATGTGATCAAAATCCCATCTTGTACAAATTCTTGTGAAATCTTGTGAAATCTTGTATATGTCCTAAGCCCGTTTATATAACCATATCATGCTCTAAATCACAGGTTACCTACAGTTCTTACTTATCATATATATAGATATTTCCAGTTATCAAATCTCTCTCGTTTTATATATATTCTTTACACTTCATGTATCTTACTCTATGCATGATTTACATTTTCCAACCTGATATGAACTGCGTGAGATGTATTGTGCTCGTTCCTGTCCTGACTGGGCATGTTGAAAATATTACAGATGATGATGGTGACTGTCCTACCTTCTATAGGACACATGAGGGTGACCTTCAGGAGCCTGAGGAGCATCTAGCTCAGTAGAGGGTGCCTAGTCTAGTCTAGTGTTTACAGTTTTTATTTTGTATCGGACTGTTCCGATTGTTAGTTGTGACTTAGTTATATTTCAGGTCTTGTACTTATTTGTGTTGGACATCTACTTTGTGTGGTGTGATAACTCTATATATATTCAGTTCTTCCTTTCATCTGATTCCATATCATGTTCTATCTTTCCTAGACTTGTGTTTGAAATATAGAGTTGAGATGTTATGTTATACCTCCGTGCGGAGATGACAGGTTTATATATCTTGTTATTAGTTATTAGTTGTTATAGATAACCTATACAGCGTTCTACCGCCGACACTGCGGCGTAGGCTGGACGTACCCATGTTCTCGTGCCCCTAATCAGGGTGCGGGTCGTGACATCATTACAAGCCATACTTATATATGCTTACATTAGATAGGATACTTATACCTCATACATCATTTATTTAACCATTTACTCATGCTTGCATTCTCTATTTAGTTATATAATGTATATACATTAACATGGGTTAAAATCAAATAGAACATTATATTACACACAAGGGTGTACAAAATGCATATGCCGAGTAGTAACTCCTACTAATAATCAATACTGTACCAACTCAGCATGAATTAAAATCTAGGATTAAAGTATGTCATAGATCTATATGTTAGCTTTCCGAAACTTCAAACGGATCGCGTTTTCGTTTTCGGAAACTCCGGGAATCGCGAAAACACCGAGAACGCGTTTGTCTTTCGTACAGCTGACACTCAAATAATTCTCCAGAAATTTACAGAAAGAATTAGGCCTATTAATATATGTTTTTGGAAAGTTAACTTCAATACGCTTTTTATAAAAAAAAGGGGAGATTAAACCGAGCTTTGAGCTAGAAGTTATGACATTTCTAAGTTAGGACTGAAATTAAAAACGTGGATAAAAATCATGACGGATTTAAATAGTTTGAGCCAAAAGAATACACAATATATATCCTAATTATCCACAACAATAATAATATGAGGAACCACACTCACAAACTTGATTATATAATCATCATGAACCATTTATTACGTATATAAATATAGATACACTCTCATTACAATATATATATATATATATATATATATATATATATATATATATATATATATATATATATATATATATATATATATATATAAATCTATATATGTAACATGAACACATCCACAACACAGGGACACTCCTATGACCTCCAAATGGACACAAAATGGACACAAATGGAGATACAACTAGGGCTGGCGATTTTGCCCTGGTGCCCTCTACCCGAGCCGGGTACCCTGCACCCTCAGGTGCCCACGGGTACCCTCTACCCTAGGAGGACAAGCCCTACCCTTACCCTCTTGGAATTAGGGTAGGGTAAGGGTTTTATCTTGTTACCCTAGTGCACTTACCCGGGTACCCGCCCTACCCTACCCTGAATCATTGCTCTACCCACTACCCTTAACCCTCTAAAACCTTCGACCCTACCCTTCTCCCAAACCTGATTACCCACACTCCCACTGCCATAGTATTACTACTACATACTTGTATTTTTTTGTAATTAGTTAGTACTTAGGATTAGGAGAACTATATGGTGCTTGATCCTAAGGAGTCAGGTCTAGCCCCCTCCTTGGGTATGTAGACAGCTCATGTTCCACTATATAACTGGGTTCAACGCCTTTAGTAAAAATTATTCCTCCTGTTATTTCTTATTAAGTTGTTATGATTTTTGAATGTTGTAAAAATCTTAAGTATCAAGGTGTTTACTAGCAAAAAAAATAATTTTCAAAGTTAAAAAATTGAAATGGCAAGGGTAATACCCTTACCCACCCTACCCTGACCCTCAGCTACCCTGTGAGGGTAAAGGGCAAGGACGGGTAATGGGTATTGGTTTTTTGGAAGAGGGCTACCCTACCCTACCCTCATGACTCCCCTAGGGTATCAAAAAAATGTCAATACCCTACCCTGCCCTGCCCTCTTCATGCCCTTACCCTACCCTACCCTACCCATCGCCACCCCTAGATACAACCATGGGGGTCATTCCTATGGGTCCAAAATAATCCTATATGCATGTTAGGGTAGATTAGAGGAGAGATTATACCTTCCGGAAGAGAGTTTCAAAGGAAAAGGCCTTCCGACACGACACCGACACATAGAGATTTCAAAAGGACACAAACGAGCTCCGATTACTCCCAAACTTGGCTAGCACCCTCTAACTATGGAGTAGAGGAGAAGAGAAGAAGATTTGGTGGAAGAAATGGTGGATTTGGAGATGAAATCAATGGAGTTGTTCTCTAGAAATTTGGGGAAGAACATGAGAGAGAAAATGGATGGATAAAATGAAATAGAAGAGATGATGACTCACCCCTTATCCCCCCCTCCAAGTGGCCAGCCATTAAAGTAGTTTTTGTCATATTAGGAAATGCCTAAAATCCCCTTGCACTAATCTATTAGCTAATATATTGGTAGGGGTTTAAGTCGGGGGTAGTTTGGTCATTCCAAAATCACTAATCTCAATTAATGCTAACTAAAATAATTAGTCTAACTACTAACTAAAATTAATATCATGTGGACTAAAATTAATATCATGTGGGCCATGTCTAACTAGTGTGTGGGTCCCACTAGAGTCAAACTACCCCCCGGGTCCCCGTTTCAAGTCGAATTGAGTTAAAATTCGAACCCGACTCAAATAATCCCAAAACAATATCATAAATAATAAAATAAATTTCAACCCCAAAATAATATCATAAATAATAAAATAAAATTTAAAAATATTTAAAAATGTAAAATGACAAAAATACCCCTGTTTTTGAAAACTGGGGGTGACATTTTGTGTGGCCAGATTTCGGAGCAGCTCCCGATGATCTACCAAGCTTCCAGCCCAATGGTGAACACTAGACGAAATCCGGGCCAAGAGTGGGTTTTCTATTTTGTTTCGCTCACTCTATTGTAAAAATTATTCTTTTGAGGCGTTTAGCTGACGAGCACCTGTTAGCTCGAAGCACTTTTACTCACTGTCTGCCTACGGGCTGTAAACATGATTGACAAATCCTAGGGTTGATCATGTATGACTAAACTCTTGCTAGTCCTAACATTTTGTAACGACTAGCTTCATGATCAGCTGAATATGTAATATTTGGGACGCCTTATTATTGTATATTTAATGATCATACATCTTGCGACTTTACTTACTTGTGGTGATTGAGACACTAGGCTTGTTCATGACCATAAGAGACTGTTGGCTTGTAGAAAACCCTCACATATCTAGACAGCCGTGACCGTATATCGAGGTGGTTCCCATTTCAATATACGTAGCTGGCTATGTCTGCCCCCGCTCTCCAGTATTCTGGTTCTGGGGCGTGACACATGCTGCTGACTTTGGTATTGTTTCTTTATGCGGCTCACTAAAGAATTTTCATGAGGCCAGCTTACAAATTCTCATGCGGTCAGCTAGCTTGGCAATTCAAGCAAAATACTAAATGCATTAAGTACCCAAGTGTTGGCCATGCGGCTAAGCTAAAAATGCTCATGCGGCTTAGCAAAATCCCGTAGGTCAAATTTGGTCAAAATAAAATTCACTGCAACATGGAACCATCAAATAACAAGATTATGCAGGTTTGATAAATCAAAACTCCTGAAAACCAAAAATACCACAAAAACTAGATCTACAAGAATTTAACCACAGAAATGAAAAATGCTAAGTACTAAAGTGGGTTAGAAACACATGAGGAAGACAATAAAATAATAAAAGTGAGATTCCTCCATGAAGCAAGATGCACTTGTCTAAGCTCTCCACTCTCTCAGGTTGGTGGAGAAGTAATGGTGGGGAAGAAGAAGAGTTAATGAGGAGAAAGAAATGTGTGGTGGGATATTTAATGAAGGTGGTGGTAGGTGTGGGTGATTTGGTTCACATAAAATCGAACCATGCAAAACCAAGCCGAACCAAGATGAACCAAGCAAGGAAATGTCCAATAAATCAAGCAGAAAAATATGCAAATACGAGTCTAAATACGTACACATATACTGAGATACGTAATACGAACCATATGCATTACACACATCCATCATAGTAAGGGATTGTACCTTTAGTTGTAGTGGCCAATATATATGTCTCATTAATCTAAGTTGAAGATAGTTTTGGATCCAATATTAATTAAAAAGGGAATCACATATGGGTTCCTTAGTATGTGTTATTCCAAGAGGAATTCAACATATGTTTGCGAACTTCGCCTTCAAACCTCCAGTTTTAGTGCTCATCGAGCTCTAGTTTGTTGAAAATTGAGCATTAATATTCGTCATACCCAACTTTAGGAGGAGATATAAAGGAAACAACCACAAGTATCAACAACACCCTCATCACATGAACTAGTCATTAATCGTAGCAATCATCAGTCGCATTAGTCAGCCATCGATCATGAATCACTGCAGTCATTAGTTACAACCATCATGCTTCATCATAAATACACCTAGACATTAGTCATCTCAGTCACCTCATTGTCAACAACATCATCCTTCCACAAGATCAACAATAGTCTTCATTGACGTTTTTTGACATCTAATAAGAATAGTTTGGAAGTTTTTGATGAATCAGTTTGGTCAGTTTAGACTTAGGATGTGTTTGGTAGGAGGAAGAAGTGGAAGAAAAGAAAATAGAGGAGAAAAAAGTGAAGGGAAAGATTCATTTTCTCTTGTTTGGTATAGAAGGAAAATAGGAAGGAAGGAAAAGTGGAGGGATTACTTTTCTTTCATAAGTGGAAGCTTGTATTAATTAACAATTATACCCCCATATGAATGTATTATTTAAAAATTATTTATGAAGTCAAATGGTAAATAAGTGTTTTTAGTTGATGTTAGAATTGGTAAACCATATATTTTTTGCTTTCTTTCCTTCCACTTTTTCTTTGGTATACCAAACAAAGGAAAATGCATCTCTTATCTTTTCCATCCTTGCTACCAAACACAAAGGAAGGAAATGATCTTTCCTTTCCACATGGAAGAAAAATGAATCCTTATCTTTTTACTTCCTTCCACTTTTCCATCCTTCCTACCAAACACAGCCTTAGGGTGTGTTTGGTAGGAGGAAAAAGTGGGAGGAAGAAAAATAGAGGAGGAAAAAGTGGAGGAAAAGACTCATTTTCTCTTGTTTGGTATGGAAGAAAAATAGGAAGGAAGAAAAAGTGGAGGGATTACTTTTCCCTCATAACCAAAGAAATTCAATCCCCCTAAAAGTGGAAGAAAAAATAGAAGAAAAAGTGGATGCTTGTAGTAATTAACAATTATACCCACATATAAATCTATTATTTAAAAATTATTCATGAAGTCAAATGGTAAATAAGTGATATTAATTGAGGATAGAATTGGTAAACCCTATATTTTTTACTTTCTTTCCTTCCACTTTTTCTTCCATACCAAACAAAGGAAAATGCATCACTTATCTTTTCCATCCTTGCTACCAAACACAAAGGAAGGAAATGATTTTTCCTTTTCATAAGAAAGGAAAATAAATCATACTCTTTTTCTTTCCTTCCACTTTTCCATCCTTCCTACCAAACACAGCATTTGAGTTAGTTTGTGTGTTTTTTGTTTTTGTTTTACTTTTGTTGGTTGCAAGTTGTAAATATTCCCATTGGTCAACATGTTCAATTTGAAAAGAAATATAGAATCAACCAGTTGCATGACCAGTTGACCGTTTCGGGTCCAAAAAATTTAATATTTGGACACCAAGTTAGAGATCAAAAAATGTTATATTTGTTTAGATTTGGTATTCTTTTATGTGATTATTTTAGTTTTTTATTGTAATTTTATATGTTATAAATATTTGCAAATCTCTAATAAGAAATATGTTTGTTATTCTTAAAAAAAAAAATTGCCTCCACATTCTTTTAGTATTTTCACCCTCCTCTTCTTTTCTCATTTCTCCTTTTCCATGCCTACCATGTCATGAATTACAGTAGACATAAATAAAAAAAGATCATAAAAACAAACAAATAAAAGAAAGAATGTACAAGTAATCACTAGATTTTTAAGAAAGGTTAATTTAGAATTTTAAGAGGAATTTAATATCCCTTGCAACCATTTTCCTAGTGTAGCTCCTAGCAACCATGTCTTGACTACAAGGAATGATCTGGATCCGAGAGAGAGAGAGAGAGAGAGAGAGAGAGAGAGAGAGAGATACTACAAAATTCAACATACCTAAAATGAGCGTGTATTTATAAAGGATTCATCCATGCAAAAGTCGCCAAAATTGAGTTAAAAAAAATTCTAATATCTAAGAGGAAAATTTCTAATATCTAAGAGCATCCACAATGGGGACACTCTAAATATACACTCCAAATTATTGAAAAATATATAAATTACTATTGTTTGGGTATACTTTTGATATTGGCATACAATGATATACTTCAAACAAATACTTCAAATTAACCCTTTTTTTTCCTCAGTCCTTTGACATTTTTATTTTTCTTCTTTGTTTGGTAAGATTTCTTCTCTCTTTTTCCTCTTTAATTTTCTTCCATGTTTCGTAATAACGTTTAATATTGGTGAGTCTATGAATTAATGTACGTAGAGGAGCTATGACACGTTTCGAATCTGAAATATCTCTTAGCTTTCTAACAATTTTTAAATATAGACAAGTGTCCACAACAACCTTCAAATACTATAAAATTTGACTAAAGTCAAAATATAGCATTGAAATAGTTTTCACTGCAGATGCTCTAACTTAACAAACTAAACATATCATGCTTCATGAAGTGCTCTTAATGTATTCTTTAGTCCTCTCCTAATCGCTTAGCAATCAAAAATTGAATTTACTTCCTTTTTCATCCCTTTTTTTCCCTCCTAACTAATACAATGTTCTTTGCTGCTACTACTTTTTTATTTGTTTTGTTAGGGGTGAGCATTCGGTTAATTCGGTTAAAATCGAATTGAATAACCAAAAATTAAATAAGGAAAAACTGATACCAAACCGAAATGAACCATAACTGAATCAAACTGAACCGAATTAAATCTATTCGATTTTTCGTTTTATTTGCATTATATATATATATATATATATATATATATATATATATATATATATATATATATGCAAATGACCTCTAGCCTAGTGGTTAAGAGAGATGCATGCGGCCCAAGTGGTCAGGAGTTCGAGCCCCAGTGGAGGCGAGTTCGCCACATTTACCCAATGTTTCAAAAAAAAAAAAAAAAAAAAAAAAAAAAAAAAAAAAATATATATATATATATATATATATATATATATATATATATATATATATATATATATATATATATATATATATATATATATATATATATACACACACACACACACACATTTGAAAGAAAGGGTAATTTTATTCCAAGTGAAACATATGATACAAACTAATACATTTCACTCACGACCTTTTGGCCGTCTTATCTCATCTCATTTACATCAAAATCAATATTGTGTGATAGTCTAATAAGTGAGTAATAAGGTCCTCGAAGATCCTCATATTTCATTCTCTCCACACGTGCTAAATTATAGCCGCCAATCGAAGCCTGGCCTCTCTGCACCACAAGGATCATCTGTGTCTCTGGACACGTATCCTTCCTATGACCGCCCCTATGGACAACACACCACCACACCCCCCGCAGATTTGCTGAAGTTGATCATCCATATAGCCGCTACAACCGGACATTAAAGGAAAATATGACCTATCGATTTTGCGTGGCTATCACATAAAACACAGCGTTGATGATCCACTTGGATTCCAAACTTCACAAGTCTGTCCTTCACTAATAATCTAGAATCTCCCAAGCAATATACGATACATTACTAACTGCATCTTTCCTTATTCGAATTTCGGTTTTAGATCAAAACCGAAATCCAAAACCGAAACCGAAATCGAATAATAAAATTTAGTATTTTCAAAATCGAAACTGATCGATTTTTTTAACCGAACAAAATCTCTTATTCGGTTTGATTTTCGGTCCAAAACCGAATAATGCTCACCCCTAATTGTTTTTGTTGTTGTTGTTGTTGTTGTTGTTGGTGGTGGTGGTAGTGGTGGTTACTAAGGGCACTACATATTGTGATGGAGGCTACCACAAAATTGTGAAAAAATATTCATTTTTCGTATTCATAATACACTTTTAAAAATGTTTGGGGCTATAACAAATTATGACCTTAAATTTATTAGAACGGTTTTGACAGTCTCAATGTTGTTAGGACTGACAGTCTAATAAATTTATGTTTTAAATTTGGGCTGACAAAATCTTGGCAGTCCTTTGTTGTCCCCAATCCAACCACAACAACTAGGTTCGAACCCACCAATAATTTTGTTATAAAGCAATATATATCGAATATATTTGTGTGTTCCAAAAATCAAAAAGAAAAAAAAACTCTTAAAACTGGTGTGTTAAATTTTATTTGAAAAAACTCTAGAAAAAATAGTTTGAAATGAAGAGGAGGAAATATAAGACATCCTATATATGATAATGGGCCTGGCCTGACCCTTTGTTACCAGACTCAGCCCTGTGAGACCTGGACCCAATCCGGTTCTTCGTGATTCGGTTCAGCCCATGGCCTTTTCGGGCATATCTGCACGCTTGATATCAATTTTCTTTTCTTTTTTGAATTTCAAACACACACACAATTGTGGGGACTCGAATCTTGCCGGCTCATCTGGATGTCTGCTCTAATACTTCTGGGGATTTGAAAAAAAAAATTGATATATGCCGGCTTGATATCAATTGCTTTGCTGAGGTCATGTGATGTACATAGGTGTCAAATAGCAATTATCTCATGGTGTAGTCGAAGGGGACTTTCATTTGGTATCAAAGTAATCCAATTTGACCTTTATAGCACACATTATAAATGGATTTTGCGAAAAAAAAAAAAATAAAAAAAATGGTAGAACTCGAATGACTTGTGGTTATCGGACTGAGGCATATGATCCTGACAAGGTGACTGAAGGTTAATGGATCGAGCCACGATTACTTTTTTTTATTTTAGCTGACTGGTATTGTTTTGCATATATTACATGTCCAATGTAGTTTATCTAGCCACTCAGGAGACTTGGAATTAGAAGGAGACCCGAAAAAATCTATAAAGGTTTAGGGTGGATTTGATTACAAGGTGAAAAATATATGAAAAAGAAATTAATTTCACGGAATTATTTTACTAGGAAAAAAATTTCGTGAAAAAAATTCCACGAAATTAATTTGGGTGTTTGATTGTCGTTAATTTTCGTGAAAAATGAGTTATTTATTATGAAATTTGATATTTTTCTATGGACTGGACCAGTTTTATTTTCTAAAATATATGCTGTCAAACATTACAGTTGGTGGAAAAATTGTGTTGGAAATATTTTCCAAGAAAAAAAAGCTCAACCAAACATGGCCTTAGTGATTCTTTTTTAGAAGTTGAATTTGATGTCCTAGTACTCTAGTCTTATTTTAGGTATTTAGAAAGGGTTAATTAGTTGTACCTTTCTATGGTTTGTACATATTTTGGTAACTATTCCCGTTGTTTCAAAAATAAAGAACACCCCCATGGCTGCTTAATTTTTCACTCATTTTCTTCTATGCTCCAGGGGGGTACAACTAATTAACTTTATAAACCAGGGGGGTGTTCTTTATTTTTAAAACAACATGAACAGTTACCAAAATACGTACAAACCATAGGGGGGTACAACTAATTAACCCATTTAGAAACTTATAACTCATTTTCTGGATGATTGGAATTTTTTGACGATTCACTGTTATCTGGAAATCAAGTTATCTACTTTCAGTACGTTAATATGTCCCAAATCCGACATAGTTTGTTGTAATATATTAGAGCAATGCTACAGTTACAACCAAACATTTACAACCTTCTTACAACCACTCAACCATTTTCTGACATGTGGGCCAGGTGGTGGCCTGGCCCACATGTCAGCAAATGGGTGTAAGTTGTAAGAAGGTTGTAAAAGTTTGGTTGTAAACCAAACATTTCCCAATATATTAACGGTTAGTATAAACCAATGAGTATGAATTACTATTTCATTCTCGAATGTATTTAAAATAATAACCGTTGGATCCGCATTTTTGGACCATATATTCTTAAGTATTTAATTTTTTGTAAAATTTTAAACTAATTTATACAGTCTAAAAAGATAGATCCAGTAACTATTACTTTCAAAATGCTTAATAGTGGAGATCCAAATATTTTTCTAATATATACATGTTAGCCGTCCCATCACCAAATTGTGCAACTAGGTTGTGTGGGTTCTTTCGTTATCAACAATTGTCTTTGCTTACTCGAAACTAGCCAACCAATAGGCACTCATGGTTTGTAAATTATGGCAGAAGAGTTTTGTCATTACATTTTGTTCTGGCCTTTTTTTTTTCTTTTTCTTTTTCTGCCAACAGATCTTCATCTTTATCGATACCTAACTTTTTGTAAACATAAAATGCTATAAAAATTGTGCATCGTTTGTGTTATGAATGAACTTCTACTGGTCCTCATAGTTAAGAGAGAAAGATTACACTAAAATAGATGGTAAGCGGACAACCAGTTGTGCCACAAGTCCTTTTGGATGACAAAATCAATCCTCTTAAACACAATATTCATAGACCTGGAAGACATGATATTACTGTACATAACTTTTTGGACTGTCTTAAGAAGCTCCACAGTGTCTGGTGTTAGAAAATCAAACGTGTCAAATGCGAACGAGATGAAACGAATCCTCCTGTAGGCGTTGTTCGCCAGTCCGAAGAAAAGGATACCTCAGAAAAAAAATAAAATAAACGGAAAATTTCAACAGAAACATAAAAGTTTATTAATATTGCAGAAAAGGCACAAAGTTTGGAAAAATTACAGATTGAGCATCGTCACGCCCAATTTTTGGGCGTGAAAAATTATCCCCCGCTAACCCCCGGCTTAATTTGGAGAAAAAAAAAACAATAAAAAAATTGAAAGGGCACCCAAAAAAGGGGCGCCAAATTTGCATTTCTTATTAAAAAAAAAAAAAGCTGCGGGCGCCGATTTTGCATTTATCGAGAAAAAAAAACGCGCCCAAAAGTGGGGCGCCGATTTTGCATTTATCGGAAAAAAAAAAAAAATGCGCCCAAAAGTGGGAATCTCTGTCAAGGGCTAATTCATGCATGGACACGCGGCACAAGCCGAACGCGCTCCCTGCTACGCGACACAAGGGGGTGAAGGCGCCCTTTTTTTATAATTCTTTTTTTACTTTTCCTTTCTTCTTTTGTTTTCTTTCTTTTGCTTCTTTGTTCAGCACAACCATCTTTTTCTTTCTTCCTTTCTTCTTTTGTTTTTTTCTGCTGACATGGGTGGTTTAATTTCGGCGCTCCTAAATGGGGCGTGGTTTTTTCTTTTATTTTTTTTATTTTTTTTTTTTTTAACTTTTCCTTTCTTTTGTTCTTTTCTTATTGCTTTTTTGTCCGTAGCTGCAGCTTTAAATTCGGCGCCCCTAAATGGGGCGCCCTTTTTTTTTCAATTAAAAATCGGCGCCCTTAATTGGGGTGCACATTTTTTTTTAAATTTATTTTAATTTCCCGGGGATTAAGGTCGGATGATGACGAAGATTAATTTCTTACGACCTAAAGTAGGGCGTGAAAAATTTTCACGTCCTATTTTTAGGCGTGACGATGCTATCCTCGCAAATTTTCCAAACTTAGTGCCTTTTGTGCAATTTTTAATAACTTTTATGCTTCTCGTAAAATTTTCCGTAAAATAAATTGACATGCCTATTGTACTTCAAAGTATTTTATGTTCACAATCTGAAAATGCTGCCAATTCCTATTGTGCCTGCCAATTCACTATGGCTAGAATTATGTATTCATGGCTGGCCCATGGGACCGTCCCTTAATAGACAAGACCTCCAAATATGGGGTTATTTACTAGTTGGGCCAACTCTTACAATGGGAAGGCTCAAACTGGCTATAGACCAACTTAAATAGTACTCGGTAGTAGACTTTAGTAGGAAGGCTTATAGTTAGTTTAGTAATCAAAATGACAATAACATGGTTCGAACCACAGATAAAGAAATGCATTAAGAGAGTCACTGCTACGAGACCAACTAAGTTACTTGTTATTTTTTTCAAATATTTATTATTACCGTAAAAGTTATTTTTTTTCATTTGTCTCCAAATGATCTTATTTTTATTTGTCTTATTTGATTGTTAGAAAAAAGTCAATAAGGTTAATCAACTAGTTACTTTTTTTCATCATTAATTTTTGTAAGTAGATTTTATTTGTTAAATTAATCGATAAATATTGATATCCGAGATTTTTTTTTGACAAAATTTGTTTAGAAAATTTTGATATTTTTCATTTACTCGTTCGAAAGTCTCACTTTCAAACCACTCCCTAGGCCTCTAGAATTTTCGAACCGTGCCATCACACATCACTATACCCAACAAATTTGATATGCTAATGACTAGTCCGTGGGGTGTAGCCCGTTGGGTACACAGGGGTCCCGTGGGGATGGACACGGTTCGAATCCTCCCTTAGGCGTTGTTCGTTGATCCGAAGAAAAAGATACCTCAAAAAAAAAAAAACAAAAAAAAAAATAATGATATGCATATTGTACATGTTAGAAACTAATGACTAATGTGCTCCATAATTCTAATAGCAACTGATGTTGCCAACATTACAATAAGAGCATCTCCAACCCTATTGTGAGTTTGAAAAAAATGGTTGCCACATAGGAATGACAACCATTTTTTCCAAAAGTACTTCTCCAATGCAAATGTGAAATAAAGTGTGGAGTTGACATGGCAATGACATGGCAAAGACAATGTGAAGTTGGTTGTCTAGATCTAGACAATGCACTTCACAATGTCTTTATGTCCACATCATCATTTGTGAATAAAAATATTTATAAAAAAGAAGTAGAAGAGTAAAAGTTGTCTTGGAAGTTGTAAAAAATTATTTGTATCGTCTTCTCAATACTTTTGCATTGGAGATGACTTTTTAAACCCATTGTCATTTGTGAATATAATCTTGCCATCTATACAAGACATTGTCTTGTCCCTCATGCCACATAGGATTCACAACACAAAACAAGACAATAGGGTTGGAGATGCTCTAACAGAATGGTGAAGGACAGACATAATTATTGTACATAAATACTCAACGATGGAGAGAAGAAAGACTCTGAACTTGCCAATAAATACTCAACAATCCGCAGAAAACACAAGTAAGATGAGATGCGATGTTTAACAAACGTGCGCAGGTTGTTCAGTAACGAGGACATTTCAAATTTATTGTGAGGTTAAGTGGTTGAATCAGAAAAATCAAGAGATATTGAGCCATATGTCACGCGCGAGATTTTTCATTCCAAGGTTTAGTTGGAAGCTTCTCAAATTCTCCAGAGTGTGGTGGATTCTTCCTGAAATCTCTAAAATTCTCCATATTTTGGTGAAGTCTTCATGAAAATCCCTAGTAGCGTCCCTATTTTTATAGAAGTTTTAGAATCTTCTCCTCATGTAAAAATATCTTAGACCTAGAACTCTCTCTATTATATTATATTATATTAAAGTTTAGCCTTCCATTTTTTTTTTGTTCCGTATTTCTCATTATCGTTTTAGCGATCTAGCTAAGCGTTTGAAAAAGACTTGTACTAGTATTCGAGTAGATAGTTCGTGTTATTACTGAATGTCTAGACTCTGAAAGCACTTCAAAGTATTGACAAAACCTAACCACTAATTGGATCTGGTGAAGCATTGCCAGGCTACAACTTAATATATTTCGACACAGATGTCTCGTAGAGCAATCTGGTTCAGTGGTATTAAAGTTTTTCAGTGTTGTAACAGCAATAGTGACAACAAAACCTTTGCTCCATATAACTAGACCAGGGGCGGAGCCAGGATTTTGGAACAACAAAACCTTTGCTCCATATAACTAGACCAGGGACGGAGCCAGGATTTTGGAACCTGGTGGGCTAGCTAATAATTACTACAAGGTTCTAAAAAAATTTGCCAAAAATTTGTCTGAGTTCCTTTGTAAATTCGATGATATTCGACAGAATTTTTTTTGTAAATTTAAGCCTAAAATTTAGTAATGTTTACTTATTAAAAATTTAGGCCAGATCGGCTGCAGCGCGCGGTGTGTCGGCCGACACCGGCATTCGGCTGGAGAGGGAGAGCAGCCGCAGCTGTCTACTAGGTTTGGCGGTCGCCGGTCGAGAGTAAGAGATTAACAATTTAGTCAGAGAAGAAAGTGTTGTGATGTGTTGACGTGGGAGTAAGGGATGTGTTGGAGAACTGGGCTGTGCTATATCCTTCTCATTGAATTTTTTTTACCTTTTTCTTTTAAGCTTGCACTGGGCTACAGCCCAGTGCAGCTATAGTGTGCCTCCACCCCTGACTGAGACCAATCCGCATAGTCATATTTTCTTACTGTTAAACCTCAAAAGCAGTCAATGCTCAGGCTTCAGTTAACATGAAATCTGTTAGGCTGTGTGGAACCTAATTTGCTGGATCCTCATAGTTTGATCGCTTTAGTAATTCAAACATTTCCTTCAATTATTATTTTTCCAAGTATATTTTGGATATTTCACATATAATTAAGTCGTTCTAATAACCTATGCCTATAAAAGGAGTATTAGAACATAACTTGTATAGGACACAACTTGTATATGATCTTCAGAACATAGTAGAAATTTCGTATACAGCAGCGGCCGTGTATGTAGCTTTTCAATTTGAGAAGTGAACCACGCTGTTACACTTTAATTTCCTTTTCGTTTGTTCATGAGGTTGCTTCTGAATGTTGTAGTCCAATTGTACAATATCAACCACCGAAGCCACAAGAGTTCTATGTTGGATGGCAAATCTTCCATTCATCCAACATGAATTCCAAGTTCTATACAGGGCCTGGGTTAATATAAACAACCAACAAGAAATCAAACACCAGCCATTAATTCAAACAATAGGGCCGGCCCAAAACATTTTAATGTCCAAGACGAAATTTAAAATGATGTCCCTTATTCAAAAGATATATTGAAAATAAAATATCATTTTTTTTTTTTGAAAAATTTCAATATCTCATTATCATGAACATGTCATATATTTAGGGTCTCGTTAAAACCTCGCTTCCTTCGAGAAAAGAGTACTCTAGCAACTTAAGTACAAGCGTCTTGACCACGTTTAAACACAATATCATCAAAATGTTCGACAAAATCAATAAAAATTTCTAGACACAAGAAACCTATTGACTTCCAATAATCCAACGAACTTCTAATAAACTGTAGAATGTACATGAAACTTGCATTAGAAATTATATCTATACATAAGAAATCTGATAGATCAATAACAAGTCGAAGACAAACAAGTACCAAAATTAGTAGGATCAATAACAAGTCATTAGAAAATAATCTCTTTTAGATAGAACTATAAATCTGAATGCTCTACTCATCCTGATGTAAATATGCCACATAACATTGTTGACCTTGCTTCCATTAAAGCATAGACTTGAATCTATTCGTTCATACACTACATTGATTTTCTCTAGTACATGAGTATGCAAATGCGAATCTTCCTAAGACAACTAGTATATTATAACTTTAGTTTTTAAACAGAGGAAAGCATAAATTAGCAACAACAACAAAAAGTAGCATCCAACTAAGTTATGAACCCATACATAATTAAATTATGAAAGTTGTCACTCTTATGTGCGACGTGCATCTGTAATTGATAGGGAAAAACATAATTCTCACATCTATGATATAAAATTGATAAATCACCATCAGACGATAGGTGTCCTGTGATTAAACGACAGAAGTTATGAGACATTATGAGATGTAGCCTTAACTAGCATTTTAAATGAAAGTCTTGCTGAAATGATGAAATACCATGTTCATATTAATACCTCTGTCTCACCTTCTCGTCCTCTTCCAGTCAAAAAACAAGCTAAGCTGCAGAGGCCAGAGAGAGTTCTTCCATGGCCTTCTTCGCGTAGTCTGACATCGCAGTCCCTATGGAGAAGTTAGGAGAAGATATTAAAAAAATAGGAATTTGTGGTTCAATTTATAAACCAATCTGCCAAAGAAAGAAAGGAAAGAGAGAACTAAAATTTACAATTAAAAAAAAAAAAGTACCGTTGTCCATGGAAAATCGGAAGCAACGGGAAGCAGAGAAATAGGAAGAGACAGCACAACAGGAAGACATTTTCTTCTTTTTTTCAAAGCCCCTAAATTTTCAAATCCCGTGCGGAAGAAGAATATGAAGCGTTGATGTCTAATTAGTTTCCCAAATCCCATGCGGAAGGAATAGGAAGCGTTGTGTCGCTGCTGTGTGCCATATTTGCTGCTACTGTGTCCCATATTCTATTTGCTAAGAGTCTCATACGAGCCCCTTCGGCTTTGGGGCCATTCCATAGTCCTTTACTAGTTTGTAGAAGACATATATACTACTATGCTAACTTTGAAAAATTTTGAAGCCCCTTGGACTTTGGGACCCCAGGCCCAAGTCGTGTCTGCCCCTCCCCCGGGCCGCCCCTGTCAAGCGAACTGCACGCATAGCATGATCACATTGGTACGCAGGAGTTTTGCTATATATGTCGATAGAACCGATTCGATTCAAACTTCATTCTGACAACTTTGCGGTCTAGTAATTATCAATCACCAATTAAGCAAAGATTATTTGCTACCAAGTTACTACAAAAGCAGTCAATGCTTAGGATTCACTGTGCCCATGGCCATGGGGAAACTCCACACTTGTGCGTTCAATCTTTGATCCCCACATGACAGAAAAGAATTCAAATTCTCAGCCAGCGACACGCCTGTGTCTTTAGGTCCAAAGCAGAGGCAAGAGAGAGTATAGGAAAAGATGAAAGCTACACCACCACCTCAAAGTTCTTGATAAGTACACCCACACCCCTTCACTAAACTAATCGCATATTAGGATTGCTGGTGAGCAAATGAAAGCCACATGAGCGTGCGAGCGAGCGAGAGCGCGCGCGCGCGGTGGAGGCCTCTGCACGGGGATTTCTTTGTTTATTCGCACGCACTTGACAGTGTGTCCATCTTGAGGATTGGAAAATGCTAACTTGCCTGCAGGTGGGCTGGCCTGCCCGCCAGGATGGCCGAACTCCATTGACCCCTCCCTCCCTTTGCATGGGGTCTCATGTCAGTTGACCTGCCAATGAAACGACGCCACGTGACGGACGGACTGGCTCGCAGCAGGCAAGATAGCAGGGCCCGGATTGGAAAATGCTAACTTGGATTAGCTCTATTACGATGATCTGTCGTACTGGTACTAGCTTGCCTGCACGGACGTAATTACAGACACGGATACGATACTGATACGGAAACAACGCCTTTTTGACATGGAACCTACGAATTGATATGGTTATACTAATAGATAAACACAATATGCTCGCTTCATTTGGGGTTCTATTTTCTCAACTCTTTGATTTGATGTTTTTAAATTTCATTTGGTTCATTGTTTTTGTTTTTGATTCCGTCCTTTGTCAAAAAGAAAAAAGAAAAAATAAAGTGTGTTGTAACTCATGGCTTTTCATCTTTCATCTTCTTGTAATCTATACATGACCTTTGGCCCTTCATTTCCTCATAACCCCCAACCTCTCTCCATATATAAAGAGAGGTTGTGATAGCTTGTATGTGGCACTTGAGTGATTTATATTATACGAGTATACTTCGTCACATCTCTGGCGTGTTTGAGTTTTTGCCTTACAACACGTTATCAGCACTTTGCTCATGCAACGCCGGAGACCCGACGTACCGTTCGTTTTTTACCTCCTTCCACCGTACGGTAAGAAAGGTAATTTTTAAACTGACATTTTCATCCTAAATAACTAAATAAGGTACTTATTTTTGTCATATACTCGTATATAAGAGTATCTGTTATGCATTATCTACTACTTGTGTTAAATGAAGAAATTTTTTTAAAAGAAATTTTTTTTAAAAGAAATTTTTTGGACTAATTTTTTGGAAGAATATGTTTTGTTAAAACAAGTAACTACAGTACTATTGAAGAATATACTTTCTTTGTTACAGCAGACTATTTGATAAAAGAGGAAAACAAAAAAAAAATTTCTTTTGTCCAATTCTACATTACTTGCTAAACTTTGCTGTTGTCTTTACTGTTTGTAATACTAATCTTGTTTTCAAAAAAAAAAAAAAAACATACATATTTTGTCTCAAGTGGATTTTTGAACCCAGGACCTATCGGACCAGAGTGGATTGAGCTCCCCGAGCTCCTCGGCCACCAGAACTACTTCGACCGCCGGACCTCCTTCTCCTCCGCCGAGGGCGGGCTAGCGGAGGAGGTCCGGGAGGAGGTGGGCTTCGACTTCTCCCGTGACTAGATTTCTTACAACTGACTGTGCTAGTGATGTAGCTTTGAAGCAGCTACTTGTACTACCCCTTGTTGCAGCAGCTGGGCTGTTGGGAAGCCTCATTGATTCATTGTTGGGTGCAACTCTTCAGTTCAGTAGACTTTGCACTGTTCAGAAGAAGGTAAATTAGCAATTATCTGTTACTTTATAATGCTAAGTTCTTCTTTAAAATTGCTATTATTTATCTTTAAACAAACGATCTTGCATGGGACATGCGAGAACCTGATATCAAAGAATTGTGGCCATTCATCAAATTGTTGTTGGTTATAGGAAATTCTTCCAAGTATTGGTTTTCGTATGTTCCCATTTGTGTTGCCTAAACTAGAGGAACAACTAACATATGTTGCATGTAATATATGATATATCTGCAAATTCCTTATCAATCACTAGCTATAACTAAGTTTCAGTTCAGAGACCAATTATGTATAAGCTGCCTGAACATATGCTTGGTAAACTGTAAATTCTCTCGACTGCTACAAAATGAGGTCCACTTCTCCATTTACATATTCACTCAGTTTGTGCGAGACTATGATACAAGGAGAAGGAATGAAATCTTTAGGTTCATTCTCACTGTTTTGGCTCGCAATAAAGCTAGGGTCCTGATCAAGCGGACTTCGCCCTTTGTAGGAGAATCACTGGAGTTATCGTTAAGTCTGTTTTCTTTCTTATAGTACTCTGGGTTTGAGGAATGACAGAAGAGCTGCAATTTGTGTTGCCTAAACTAGAGGAACAACTAACATATGTTGCGTGTAATATATGATATATCTGCAAATCCTGATCAATCATTTTTGAACTTTTTTCGTTTTTTTGTAGTAGTTTGTCGTTTTGTTGTTTTTTGGTCCCTTTTTTCCTTCCTTTTTTGGCCTTTTTGTCATTTTTTATTATTTTGGTCGTTTTCTCGTTTTTTGTTGTTTTTTTTGTCGTTTTTTTTGTCATTTTGTGTCATTTTTGTCGTCTTTTGTCCTTTTTGGTAGTCTTTTTTTTTCTTTTTGTCGTTTTGTCATTTTTTTAGTTTCTTGTCATTTTTTCATCTTTTTCGTCCTTTTTAAATCGTTTTTTGTTGTTTTGTCAATTTTTGTTGCTTTTTGTCGCTTTTGTCGTTTGTGGTCTTTTTGGTCTTTTTGGTCTTTTTAGCAGTTTCTGATGCCCCAGAACTTTCTCTTGATCCTCCAATTGATAACTTCGTGAAGTTTAAGGTATTTCTCAATCAGATTTTTTATTTTATCTTATATGCATAAGAGTATGTTTCTTTTTTTTACCATATTTATCTCTTCTTGATAGGACTATCAGTCAGAATATGTTGGACTTTCTTTAGCCATGAAGCAAATCTTGGTGCATGAGGTGACCTTTGAATTGTCTTGTTTTCTTGTTTCTTATTTATAATTTACTGTTGTACATCTATTGAATGTTGCCAGACTCGGTATGATATCCTAGATTCTAAAATGTGTTAAAAAAAGTGGTGCCTAGACGCTATGTGGCTACCCACCGCCAAAATTTTCAGTATATTATGCGTTCTAGGCGTTACGCAGCATTATGAGGGAAAAATCGACATTATGCGGGGAAAAGCAGGATCATGCGGCCAAAGAAGAAAAATGCCACCTAGATTCTGATTTACCTATTTTTTGGTCAATTTTTTGTCCAAAAATTATTTTTTGGCCTAATTCTTTTATTTTCTTGGTCAGTTCTTGGTCTGGCCCTAAAATATTTATATTGGCATTTTATTTTTATATTATATTATTTTTGGTGAATTATAAATTATAATTCTATTTGTTCAATACATGTTATTGTGGTATTTGATCCATTTGAGTGTTTGCTAAAGTTCTTTATAATGTAATCCTTGTTTTCATATAAATATATAGTTTTGTATTACTTTCAATGAACTAGAAAATCCTAAGCTTTTTCTAGTAGTAACGCCTAGGTGGCCTGGCCGCCTATGTGCTAACCGTCCCCTTGCCGCATAATGGTCGCCTAGCGCTTTCTGTAGCATTGATGATATCACAACAATATTGCCAGAGAGAACTTAGGCTTCACTAATTATATCTAAATTTGCAAATATGTGTAAAGTTACAGTTGGTGTACAGAGAGTCCATTTTTTCTGGAGAGGGTGAATGGTTTTATCTATCATGAATTATGCAAAAGTCGAATATTGACTTTTCTTCAACTAATTTGTAGCATCAGTTAAAGATTTGGATCTAATGCAAATTGCCTCTATTGTTCATACATCTTTCCTACACTTTTAACTTTATAACCAAGCTTGGTATAGCCTTATAATAACACCGATAATTCTTCCACACTATTTCTGAATGCCATATTTTTCATATTATCTCTGGAATGGCACTTAAGGTGGTGTTGTTGTTGTTGTTGTTGTATCTTTGGAATGACACATTCTTTTTCACCTTTCTGAGATTGTAATGTTTGAAGATACTTACTCGACTTTCTTTTTAGTACATCTTGTAATAAATGGTAAAAGGGTGCTGAATGTTGGTTCATGCTTTAAAGCTTGTTTTTGTCTCTGTAAGCTTGTGCATCAATTTAGTTGTGATTGTTTAGCAGCCTGTAGTCTTTTCAGTTTAACCTATTTCTAGCTTATTAAAGGTTTTTTTTTACGAAAGATATTGTTGTCCAATTCTTTAGTACTTGTTAATTGTTTCTCACTTTCACATCTTATGTACAAAACGATCTTACAGGTTGAGAAGCAGAGGATTATGCGAGAAAGCACTGGAAGAGCAAATGACAAAGTAATGCCTTCTATTAATAGCACTACTGCAACTGCTATTGGGGTCCCGGATAACATTTTTCAAAAATTCTGATTGTGTCACTTCAAAGCTGTAAGCTTTTTCTTCTACCTACTAATCTATTCTCATACAATTTAGTTTGAAAAATATAAAATTGCTGGAGATATCCTTTCAGTTTGTAAATGCCATTCCTTTTTGTTCTGTCTTAATGTGTCGAGGAGATGAGTGTGATTCCATACACTTCATCTAAGGCCCTTTTTTAGACTACGGGAACTTTGAGAATGCTCCTAAATTGCACCAAATTACATTCAGGCCCTTTTATTACTACAGGTAGGTATTTTAATGCTTTTTACCCCTTGTTTCTTTCATGTCGATTTAATTTTAGATTCAATGTATATGAAAGTATTTTATTACATGATCCTCAATTGCTAGTTTTTTGTTGGAAACTTGGTACCAACTCTTAAGACATGAGGTGGTCTTTTGGTAATATTTTTTTTATCTTTTTCAGGGTTTTGCTACGTGATGCCGACAGTTTTGATGTGCTCAAAGTTGAAGCCAATGTACTAATAGTTTTGAGGGTCTACTTACTAGTAGTAGTTGTAAATATATGTATTTGGATGTCCTATTTTGAAAAAATGTAATGAAGATGGTGATATATATTATGTATATATTTGTAAATGGATTAAATGGTACTCTATGACATTTAGATGTTTTCTTGTGAATATGGTTCAAAATGAATGTTTTGAAATTGAATTGAGCAACATTGAGCATTGATCTATAATTTTTTGGAAAGTAATATATAAATGTGCAGAATTGAGCGTTATAAATGTGCTGAATTGAGTCTATAGAGATTATCTATTCATAACGCTTTCAAACTACGCTGAAAATAAGTGTAGCAGAAACTCATCATATTCATGACGTTTATTTTATGACGCTTTTAAAAAACATTTATAACACCCATTTTCATCACGCTTTCTTTGGAAAAAAAAGCGTCATGGTTGGTCATTAATGACGGTTTTAGCCGTCATTAAAAGATATTTCTGTTGTAGTGAATCCTACGGGGTCTAAACTAAATTACATGATGAAGAGTAAGTTTGAGAATAGGTTGTACCTATCGGGAGATGGATTCCCGATTCAAAAGTCCTCCGACACGGCTCCGACACAACGAATTATTTAGGACACACCCACTTCACTTCTTGCTCCCAAAAGCTTGGAGAAACTTCACTTGGGGTAGAGGAAGAGTTGGATGGAAGAAAAATGGGAAATGATATTTATTTTGAGATCAAAACCAAGGATTTCTATTCTAACTTTTTGAAAGAACTTGGAGAAGAAGAAGAAGAAGAAAATTTGAAGTGGGAAGAAAAAGAAAATGGGGAGGAGGTGGCCGGCCCTATGAGGAGAGGTTGGGGCACTTGTTAATTACAAGTTTGCCCCTCCCTTTACTTACATGCTAAGTTAGCTCCTAATTTGGTTTTGGGAGTTAGTTAAAACTAAATAAAAATCATACTTAAGCCTAAACACTTATGTGGGATTATTCCAAACTCCTAAACCTAAAAGTTAAGTATGGTAGGCCATGGCTAATTAAAGTGTTAAACACAACTCAAGTCAAAATTCTCCGGAGTCCCGAATTAAGTCGGAATGCGATGAAATTCGAACCCGACTCTTATAATCATTAAATATTAATATTCATGAAATAAAATTCCCAAAATATTCTAAAATAGAAAATTATCATTTTACCCCTATCTTGGAAAAGTGAGGGTGACACTCTTGGCACTCGAAGCAACGCAACTCTTGTTGGCTACGCCGATGCGGGATACTTATCTGATCCGCACAAGGGGCGTTCCCAATCTGGTTATATATGTCTTTACCATTGGGAACACGACAATTTTTTGGAGGTCTCGCAAACAGACCTTAGTGGCTACTTTAACGAACCACTCTGAGCTACTCGCTCTCTATGAGACGACTAGAGAGTGTGCATGGCTTCGAGCTGTTATTGGCCATATTCGAAGTACATGTGATCTTCCATATGACCCAGATGAATCTGTTGTCGTCTATGAAGACAATACCGCTGTTATTGATCAAGCGAAACATGGTTACATCAAAGGGGATGCTACCAAGCACATATCGCCCAAGTTGTTCTTTACACATGAACAACAAGCGCTTCAGAAGATTGAAGTGTAGCACCCAGTTCCCCAAATGAGGGTAATTTTGAAATTTCGTGTTTATAATTATTTAAATAATGATATTTAATAATGATATGATTTTTGGGGATTTTAAATTATTTTAAAATTATTTAAATCAATGACTTGTGGTTTTAACGTTTTGCTAGTGAAACCCTAGAGACTGTTTGACCTAGAGCCTAACCATGTGATTATGATATTTTAATATCATTTTTAGCCTAAGGATATTTTTGTATTCCTCTTTGAATTATTTTGATATTATTTTATTATTTATGATATTGTTTTGGGGTTATTTGAGTCGGGTTCGAATTTCAACTCAATCCGACTTGAAACGGGGACCCGGGGGTAGTTTGACTCTAGTGGGACTCACACATTAGTTAGGCATGGTCCACATGATATTAATTTTAGTCCACATGATAGAAATATTTTAGTTAGAGGTTAGACTAATTATTATGGATAAGGTTAGTGTGATTAGAGACTTTAGAATGACTAATTTAGCCCCAACCAATTAGCCATTTCCTAATACTCATAGAATAGGTTAGTGGGGGCATTTTGGACCTTACCATAATAGGACAAATAGCCCCATATGGTCAGCCACTTTGGGAGAGGATAGGCTCAAGTTCATTTCATTATTCTCATTCACACACTCTCTCTTGTTCTTCCCCAAATTCCTAGAGAGCAATCCCTAGCAATTTCTCCACCAAATTATTCCATTTCACCACCAAATCTTCTTCTTTCCTTCTCCATTCTAGCCAAGGAGGAAGCTACCCAAGTTTGGGAGGATTCGGAGCTCGTTCGTGTCCTTTTGGAATCTCTATGTGTCGGTGTCGCTCCGGAAAGGCTTTTCTTCGATTCGATCTACCGGGAGGTATAAATCTCTTCTCCTTTTTATTTCCTCATGCATATAGGTCTATTTTGAACCCATAGGAATGACCCCATAGTTGTATCTCCATTTGTGTCCATTTCGTGTCCATTTGGAGGTCATAGGAGTGTCCTTTGTGTTGTGGTTGTGTCCATGTGAGAAAATCTCAAATTTGGACACACTATGTGTTGTTGTTATGTATGAATGAATTATTACATATTTAATCTCATATTTTTGTATTGGAGATGTGTTCTATAGTGTCTATATATATATATATATATATATATATATATATATATATATATATATATATATATATATATATATATATATATATATATATATTAGTGTAGAGAGTGAGTTCTTGATATATTATGTTATATACTTGTGTTCTTTTGTCTCAAACTACCTAAATCCGTCATGATTTTTATCCACATTTTTAATTTCAGCCCTAACTTAGAAATATCATAACTTCTAGCTCAAAGCTCAGTTTAATCTTCCTTTTTTTTTTAAAAGAAGCGTATTGAAGTTAGCTTTCCAAAAACATGTATTAATAGGCCTAATTCTTTCTGTAACTTTCTGGAAAATTATTTGAGTGTCAGCTATACGAAAGACAAATACGTTCTCGGTGTTTTCGTGATTCTGGGAGTTTCCGAAAACAAAAACGCGATCCATTTAAAGTTTCGGAAAGCTAACACATAGATCTATAACATAATTTAATCCTAAATTTTAATTCATGCTGAGATGGTACAGTATTGATTATTAGTAGGAGTTACTATTCGGCATATGCATTTTGTGCACCCTTGTGTGTAATATAATGTTCTATTTGATTTTAACCCATGTTAATGTATATACATTATATAATTAAATAGAGAATACAAGCATGAGTAAATGGTTAAATAAATGATGTATGAGGTGTAAGTATCCTATCTAATGTAAGCATGTATAAGTATGGCTTGTAATGAATATGTAGGTTCCATAGTATGTAATGTATGGTGCATATTGTGGTGCAAGAGAATAATGAATGATGAATGAATGCAAGCATGAATGTAATGTAATAATAGATGTAATGTATGCAATATACAAGTTAATGAGATGTAATATTCTATGTTAACACAAATCCTATATTACCTCATGTACCCCCTTACACTATGTTGACACTATCATACTTGACACATTGTTCACTTACACTTTGACACTCTTTGATATGTATACACTATGTATGCCCATTTAACCCTCACTTGTCCTTTTGCTATGTTCACATACACACATAGCCTCTTAAATAAGTATTTATGAATATAGTTAACTTAGCTATGTGTGTATATTATATATATGTTAGCATATTGTGTTGTAATATATAAGTTTATATAACCATTTGAAATGCCATGATTGTAGACCTAATGTTGAATACCAATATATGCATGTGTATATATGTGTAGACATATATAGCTTAAAGTAATAGATTACCTAGTGTATATCCAATGTGAATTCTTGCCTATTTAAGTATTGAATAATTGCATGCTATATAGAGTTGGGTGTATGTTGGCTTGTATAGCCTTGTATTGATGTGTGCTTGCTAGGATAGTCTTGGTTAGGCCTAGTAAGACTTACTGGGTTAGGACATGACCTAGTTTGACTAGTACAGTTGACCAGAGTTGACCAAGGGTTGACTTTGGCCTAGTTTGACCTAGATTCATGTAGAATACATTGTAGTGCTTTATATTACCCTTCTGGACATGTTGTGACTTGTGCTGTTCTAATTAGGAGCCAGACACCTCTCCTCGGACAGTATCTTTATCTTGGATATTCAGATATCAGGCGAGTACATTCTCTGATCGTTTCATACTTGTCACAAATTATATTCTCGCTCTAGATTACTTTTACTTGATGCTGTCACGTTATCATCACGGATTGGTACTATACTGATCTCTTCTTGGGATGTTACCCCTTAGCGGGCGCATCGGATACTTTATGACATGTGTTTCATGTACATCATGTATTCCTTGTTTCTGCGTTATTCATGTACACTCATGTTCTCTCATGTTCTTACATGTACGTTCATGTACTCTCATGTTCTTTCATGTACGCTCATGTTTCCTCATGTGTTTCTTGTATAACCAAAACATCATATCTGTAACGTAACTTGAATAGATCCTTGTGTATTGATTGTGGGTATGGGTGAGTATAAATGGTCATGTGATTTATCCATCATGTACACTCTGTTACTTTTCATGTTCATCATGTACAACCTAAGCCAATTACATGCCATCTCGTACTCTAAATCACTAGTCACTTACAGTTCTTACTTATCATGTATATATATTTCCAGTTATCAAATATCTTTCCTGTTTTTATGTACATCTTCTTACAGCGTTTCATGTATCTTATTCTATTGCCTGCTTTATATTTCCTGACATGATATGAACTGCATGAGATGTATTGTGCTCGCTCCTGTCCTGACTGGACCTGTTGATAAATTTTACAGATGGCCTGGGATTGCCTGCTAGCCTAGAGGAGACACAGTAGAGGTTGTTTAGATAGTTATTTCATTTTGTTGGGAGTTGTATTTACTTGTGTATTACTGTATTTGAGTTTTGAGATGTACTTCTGGGTTTATGTATCTTAGACACTTAGACTTCTATCTCCTGTATCTCTTTTGGATTTCATGTTTTATCTATCTTCCATTATGCTCTACCTTAGATGTGATTGAGTTTACATTCTGCTATGTCACCCCCATTCGGGAGTATAAACTGCTTAGCCTTATACTGTTAGATGCATGAGACCTAGGACAGCGTTCTACCGCCGACACTGCGGCGTAGGCTGGGCGTTGTTATGTTTTCGTGCCCTAACTCTAGGGTGCGGGTCGTGACACGTTTTAGTGGTGGCCCCTGCAGGTCGAGTTTATGTAGTGGTATTCGAACTTGAGTACCACTACAGCCTGCAGTAGGAATAGGATATATCTTGAAGGTACTCAATCACAGTTAGGAACCCTTGAGAGATTCTCGGAACGACCCTTGAGAATCTTATTTTAACTTCGATTTGAGAACTCTTTTTTCCCTTGATTTGATTTATTTTTACTTACTGTTGTTAAATTTGATTTGATGGATTATGGTTGAATTTGAGTTGTATTCATTGATTTTGATGAATGATTGTCGAATTTTGAATCTTGATGATAGCTGTTGCATCCGAGTTGTATTTTGATAGATTTTTGTTCATTTTGAATTTTGAAGTTCGTTGATAAATTTGATTTGATTTATGGGTATTCATTGTTGATTTAATTTAATTTTTTTTGACAAGATGAAATTATATGGGCTAGGTCATCTATGTTATGGAATCTAGTCTTCTATAGTCACATTAGCCAGCATGGTGAGGACATATAGTATGACTCTGGATATATTTCTCGGGTGTAGGAATTTAAGGTTTTCGCAGCCAAGCTAGCGGCACCGCGAAAATGTTAAATACCATGATTCTAGAGGTATGTGCATAAGTCAAGGACTCTGTGATTATCGTAGCCTTGCTTACTAGTATGACGGAGATTTAGAGTACCATGATTTTGGATAGACGCATATGATTATCAGATTGTACCTTAAATATTTTCAAGCATGTTTTCTCTACTTTGATGCAGTCCTTCAAAAAGAATTATTATTTGTTTTGCTTTGTTTTGCTTCTAATTATTTAACTTAGGAGTAGCTTGTGTAACTTTTTGCTATGAGTTTCTTCTTAATACAATGAATCGATGATTTTGCTAGACTTTATCTTGGATTTGATATTTAGCTCTGGTTTCAAAATGGTTTCTTCTTTTAGGCAAATAAGCAAACAGCTTTTATCGTTATTTCTTCTTGCTATTATTCTAGTATTGAATAATAATAATAATAAAACTGTCTTGATTTCGTCAATCACCTATTTTGCGATCTTGGTAGGAATCTAAATGTTGGTCTTAACGTAGAATTAATTTTTTTTGGGACATGAGAATATATGAGTATATTTACATAGTGGACACTTGCCTGATACGTATGCATGCTACACTTGATTTTCTACCTATCTAAAATACATATTAATATGTTGTTAATGTTAAAATTTTTAAAACTCCAATATTTTTGGTTTTCTGCTTTTCCAGTTTAAATTCGTAATTTAAATATAAATTTTATGTTATTAGTTTTGTCTACATAACTGCACATGTATGATATCTGCAGAGTTTCAATTTTAGAGAAATTGGTTAAGTTATGTTAAATTTGTAAAATCTGAGACTGCATTATGTTAATATTACACTGGTTTAAATGTTAGCTTATTTTCAGATTTTGTATGTAAATGCTGAACTAAAACTGGGTTTAACCTTTCAATACTAAGCTATAACCCTGTACAAGGACACACACACACCCTAACTTCGTATACGCTGTCATGTAACCTAACCTTTCCTCTCTATGTTATGATCACATACTTGTATAGATATATATAGAGCTTAGGCATACATGTTATAATATATGTATATACATAACTAAATCTTTACCTCTTATAGATGTTTACGGTTAGCCATGCATGTTATGATTAAATAGGTTGTGTATTGTAGGTTGTTAACCCATATGCCATGAGTAGTGTAACAGGATAGCTCATATACAATTTCATGTATATTTCACATACACCCATACACACACAAACCACATAACATTACATAATGCTAGTTTTTCCTCTCTAACGCTCTCTCTGTATATATATATATATATATATATATATATATATATATATATATATATATATATATTGTGATTTGGATTTCAATGCAAGTGATTTTCAATTCCTTAATTTTTGAATTTGATTTTCTGTACCCTTTTTCAGCTATATATATATATATATTGTGATTTGGATTTCAATGCAAGTGATTTTCAATTCCTTAATTTTTGAATTTGATTTTCTGTACCCTTTTTCAGCTAATTGGTAGTTGCCTTTATTTTGTTTTGATAAGTACCAGTTTCATATAGGATGGTAGACCGCCTTACAGTTTTGATGGTTTGTTGTTTCTGTAACTTCTCTAGTTTAGCACCCTAGATTGCTTGTATGTTTTGATACCCTATGACCGTTTCGGTTAGCATGACTAGTATACCTAGATGAGACTTTCACTACCACCGTATGCCATGATCCTGTATGTCGTCCTTTTGATCACATGATTTGTTTTAATCTGGGACTTTGATTGTGGGGGTTTGACCTAGAGGGAGTATGGACATTTTAATTTCGAGGACGAAATTTTTCTAAGGTGGGTAGAGTTGTAGCACCCAGTTTCCCAAATGAGGATAATTTGAAATTTCATGTTTATAATTATTTTAATAATGATATTTAATTTATGATATGATTTTTGGTGATTTTAAATCATTTTAAAATTATTTAAATCAATGACTTGTGGTTTTGACGTTTTGCTAGTGAAACCCTAGAGACTGTTTGACCTAGAGCCTAACCACGTGATTATGATATTTTAGTGTCATTTTTGGCCTAAGGATATTTTTGCATTTGACCTCTTTGAATTATTTTGATATTATTTTATTATTTATGATATTGTTTTGGGGTTATTTGAGTCGGGTTCGAATTTCAACTCAATCCGACTTGAAACGGGGACCCGGGGGTAGTTTGACTCTAGTGGGACCCACACACTAGTTAGGCATGGCCCACATGATATTAATTTTAGTCCACATGATAGAAATATTTTAGTTAGAGGTTAGACTAATTATTATGGATAAGGTTAGTGTGATTAGAGACTTTAGAATAACTAATTTAGCCCCAACCAATTAGCCCTTTCATAATACTCATAGAATAGGTTAGTGGGGGCATTTTGGACCTTACCATAATAGGACAAATAGCCCCATATGTCCAGAACTTTGGGAGAGGATAGGCTCAAGTTCATTTCATTATTCTCATCCAAACTCTCTCTCTTGTTCTTCTCCAAATTCCTATAGAGCAATCCCTAGCAATTTCTCCACTAAATCATTCCATTTCATCACCAAATCTTCTTTTTTCCTTCTCCATTCTAGCCAAGGAGGAAGCTACCCAAGTTTGGGAGGATTCGGAGCTCGTTCGTGTCCTTTTGGAATCTCTACGTGTCGGTGTCACTCCGGAAAGGCTTTTCTTCGATTCGATCTACCGGGAGGTATAAATCCCTTCTCCTTTTCATTTCCTCATGCATATAGGTCTATTTTGAACCCATAGGAACGACCCCATAGTTGTATCTCCATTTGTGTCCATTTCATGTCCATTTGGAGGTCATAGGAGTGTCCTTTGTGTTGTGGTTGTGTCCATGTGGGAAAATCTCAAATTTGGACACACTATGTGTTGTTGTTATGTATGAATGAATTATTACATGTTTAATCTCATATTTTTGTATTGGAGATGTGTTCTATAGTGTCTATATATATATATATATATATATATATATATATATATATATATATATATATATATATATATATATATATATATATATATATATTAGTGTAGAGAGTGAGTTCTTGATATATTATGTTATATACTTGTGTTCTTTTGTCTCAAACTACCTAAATCCGTCATGATTTTTATCCACGTTTTTAATTTCAGCCCTAACTTAGAAATGTCATAACTTCTAGCTCAAAGCTCGGTTTAATCTTCCGTTTTTTTAAAGAAGCGTATTGAAGTTAGCTTTCCAAAAACATGTATTAATAGGCCTAATTATTTCTGTAACTTTCTGGAGAATTATTTGAGTGTCAGTTGTACGAAAGACAAACGCGTTCTCGGTGTTTTCCGCGATTCCGGGAGTTTTCGGAAACGAAAACGCGATCCGTTTAAAGTTTCGGAAAGCTAACACATAGATCTATAACATAATTTAATCCTAAATTTTAATTCATGCTGAGATGGTACAGTATTGATTATTAGTAGGAGTTACTATTCGGTATATGCATTTGTGCACCCTTGTGTGTAATATAATGTTCTATTTGATTTTAACCCATGTTAATGTATATACATTATGTAATTAAATAGAGAATACAAGCATGAGTAAATGGTTAAATAAATGATGTATGAGGTGTAAGTATCCTATCTAATGTAAGCATGTATAAGTATGGCTTGTAATGAATATGTAGGTTCCATAGTATGTAATGTATGGTGCATATAGTGGTGCAAGAGAATAATGAATGATGAATGAATGCAAGCATGAATGTAATGTAATAATAGATGTAATGTATGCAATATACAAGCTAATGAGATGTAATGTTCTATGTTAACACAAATACTATATTACCTCATGTACCCCCTTACACTATGTTGACACTATCATACTTGACACATTGTTCACTTACACTTTGACATCCTTTGATATGTATACACTATGTATGCCCATTTAACCCTCACTTGCCCCTTTGCCATGTTCACATACACACATAGCCTCTTAAATAAGTATTTATGAATATAGTTAACTTAGCTATGTATGTATATTATATATATGTTAGCATATTGTGTTGTAATATATAAGTTTATATAACCATTTGAAATGCCATGATTATAGACCTAATGTTGAATACCAATATATGCATGTGTATATATGTGTAGACATATATAGCTTAAAGTAATAGATTACCTAGTGTATATCCAATGTGAATTCTTGCCTATTTAAGTATTGAATAATTGCATGCTATATAGAGTTGGGTGTATGTTAGCTTGTATAGCCTTGTATTGATTTGTGCTTGCTAGGATAGTCTTGGTTAGGCCTAGTAAGACTTACTGGGTTAGGACATGACCTAGTTTGACTAGTGCAGTTGACCAGAGTTGACCAAGGGTTGACTTTGGCCTAGTTTGACCTAGATTTATGTAGAATACATTGTAGTGCTTTATATTACCCTTCTGGACATGTTGTGACTTGTGCTGTTTTAATTAGGAGCCAGACACCTCTCCTCGGACAGTATCTTTACCTTGGACATTCAGATATCAGGCGAGTACATTCTCTGATCGTTTCATACTTGTCACGAATTATATTCTCGCTCTAGATTACTTTTACTTGATGCTGTTACGTTATCATCACGGATTGGTACTATACGGATCTCTTCTTGGGATGTTACCCCCTTAGCGGGCGCATCGGATACTTTATGACATGTGTTTCATGTACATCATGTATTCCTTGCTTCTGCGTTATTCATGTACACTCATGTTCTCTCATGTTCTTACATGTACGTTCATGTACTCTCATGTTCTTTCATGTACGCTCATGTTTTCTCATGTGTTTCTTGTATAACCAAAACATCATGTCCGTAACGTAACTTGAATAGATCCTTGTGTATTGATTGTGGGTAGGGGTGAGTATAAATGGTCATGTGATTTACCCATCATGTATACTCTGTTACTTTTCATGTTCATCATGTACAACCTAAGCCAATTACATGCCATCTCGTACTCTAAATCACTAGTCACTTATAGTTCTTACTTATCATGTATATATATTTTTAGTTATCAAATATCTCTTCTGTTTTCATGTATATCTTCTTACAGCGTTTTATGTATCTTATTTTATTGCCTGCTTTATATTTCCTGACATGATATGAACTGCATGGGATGTATTATTCTCGCTCATGTCCTGACTGGAACTGTTGATAAATTTTACAGATGGCCTGGGATTGCCTGCTAGCCTAGATGAGACACAGTAGAGGTTGTTTAGATAGTTATTTCATTTTGTCGGGAGTTGTATTTACTTGTAGATTACTGTATTTAAGTTTTGAGATGTACTTCTGGGTTTATGTATCTTAGACACTTAGACTTCTATCTCATGTATCTCTTTTGGATTTCATGTTTTATCTATCTTCCATTATGCTCTACCTTAGATGTGATTGAGTTTACATTCTGCTATGTCACCCCATTCGGGGAGTATAAACTGCTTAGCCTTATACTGTTAGATGCATGAGACCTAGGACAACGTTCTACCGCCGACACTGCGGCGTAGGCTGGACGTTGTTACGTTCTCGTGCCCTGACTCTAGGGTGCGGGTCGTGACATAAAGTGCAACACATTGGATCGGAGAATAACCGTGCAGACTTGTTCACCAAGTCACTGCCGAAACACTCGTTCCAGAAACATGTCAGAGCAATTGGACTTAGGAAACTTTCAGAGCTAGCCTAAGTGAAACATGTTTCCTGTATCCTATTGTGTGCATGTGAGGGGGAGCGCCCCAACGAGCGCCTCCAAACGCCCTGTTGTGCGTATATCCCGCGCCTTGTCGAGTACAAGTGAAAAGGGGAGCATCCTGATGTATGCTTGTGTACTCTTTTTTCCCTTAGACCAAGTTTTTTTTCATTGGGTTTTCCTTGGCAAGATTTTTTTTTAACGAGACACAGTTCAAATCCCTTATTCACTAAGGATTATTATGGTCAGGAAGAGTATCCAGTTGTATACTTCTAAACCATCGTGTACTCTTTTGTCCTTCGATCAGCGGTTTTTTCCTACTGGATTTTCCCTGACAAGGTTTTAACGAGACACCTTTGCATTGGTTAGTTTACCCCCATCACACTGACCTATGTGTACTCTTTTGTCCTTCGACCAAAGTTTTCCACTGGGTTTTCTTTGGCAAGGTTTTGACGAGGCACAAGTAGGTGGTCAAATTTGAAGGTGCAAGCTACAGACAGACGAAGAAACTCAGAGGTGTTTACAAGAAGAATTTCTAGAGAGCCAAGGGGGAGTGTTGTAACTCATGGATTTTTACCTTTCATCTCCTTGTAACCTACACATGACCTTTGGCCCTTCATTTCTTCATAACCCCCAACCTCTCTCCCTATATAAAGAGAGGTTGGGATAGCTTGTATGTGGCACTTGAGTGATTTATATTATACGAGTATACTTCGTCACATCTCTGGTGTGTTTGAGTTTTTGCCTTACAACAAAGTGGATGTTTATATATGTTTTATATAGTAATTATCTCATGTACAATTTTAGAAATAATTTGGCAGCAGAAGGCACAAGTTTGTCAGTGTTAAAGAAAGCACATGGAAAATTTTGCTGTATGTATAACATACTGCACAATTTTTATAAGAATAATGTTGTTCATACCTCTAAATTGATCATCTAAATCATTCTTCCTTATGTGACAGCTAACATGTCCTGTTAAATAATATTATGTGTCATATGACATGACAAATTTTAACCCAAAAAAATAATTACCCAAAAAAATTCATGTTAATATTAATGTTAATGTTAATATTAATATTATTGTTAATGTTAACGTTAATATTAATATTAATATTAATATTAATGTTAATGTTAATATTAATATTAATGTTAATGTTAATTTTAAATTTTGTCATGTCAGCTGTTACATCAACATGCCACGTCAGCTGTTACATCAACATGCCACGTCAGCTGCCACATAAGGAAGAATGATTTTGAGGGACAATTTGGAGGAACGAATAACATTATTCTTTTTATAAAATAGTTATTTCCATCCACTCCTTGATAATTCGATGTTTAGAATTATTTCTCATTTATATCGTTTATTAATATCTTTGTTAGTTTAAAAAATGTTTACCGACAAATACACATATTTGTGTTTTTTGCCTTTGGACTAGAAAGAATAGTCCCACATTGGATACACCACCAAGTGAGTATCTCACTATAAATTGCTTTGCTTGAGTTGAGGTGTGTGCATGAGATGTAGTAGGGCTCATACGAGAGTATTTTTCTAGGAGAAAAAATGATTAACTCATTAAGAAAAGCATTCATGTTTTTTAATTGTCATGCTCATGGAAAAATTTATAAAAAAAATTGTGTCAATTATTCATATCCATTTTATGTGGGATTTGAATTAAAGTAGATCATATTTTTCGTAATCAGTTGACAGCCAGGATTAGGGTTAGGGTTTTCTCCCTACTCTAAATATTTTCTTGGTGCCTCCTTTGAGGACTTAATTCAAAATTGAGAGACTAAGAGAGTTTTGTTGTAGCCGCCATTGGAGTCCAGAGGAGTTCGTGCGAGTCCAGACAAGAGGTGACAATGAGCCTTGCAGAAGTTCTTGGGAGCAGATCACGTGGGGACGAATCTTGCTTTGAGCAACGGTAATCTTCATCACCTCAACAAGAATTGTTTCTTCTTCTTCCACTTATTTTCTGCATCTTGTAATCTGTTCTTTCTGTCTGCAACTGCGATTGGAAAGAAGAACGAGAATTCTATTATGTCATTTTGTAATTAAAAAAAAAGTGTAACAGTTGTCTTTCGTTGTATTCGAATTCTTTGGAGAGTAAACTTGTTTGTGTTAGAACTCTCTGAAGTCTTGTTTACAACTTCTGATTTAGAACAGAAAAAACAAATTTATTTGTGTGAAACCTCTCTTTCTATGGTTCTTTTATCTAGATCTATCTCGAAAATAGTAACAAATTTATTTGTGTGAGTTTTCCTCAACTAACGTCCGCTGGATTCGACCAATAAGAGAAGGACACGTGACACCACGGTTTAAACCATGGTCCCCCCCCCCCCCCCCCCCCCCCCCCCCCCCCCCTCGATCTGTGTAGTACTGTTGTATATTTAATTGTGGTCTTTGTTTATTCTTTTATGTTTTGGCGGAAACAATCACTTCCCTCGATTACATAGCCATTAATGGTGCGAGATTGAAGGTTAGTGCTGCCTTTGATTGTTTAATATTTCAATACTTTCTTCGACAAGGAAAACGATAATTTTACTATGCTCATACTCATACATGATCAGTCGCCAAAAGTCTATTAGCCTCACGTTCAAGAATCAAAACAAAGATGGCTGTGGTCCAGTATTCTCTCATTATTCAAATTACAACAATAAAAATCAACCAACAACTTGAAACTTAAGCAAAAGGTTTTCCCATCAGATCGCTGCGATCGTGTAGATCTCAATGCCGGAGCAAACAACTGAGACCACGGCGAGACGGAGGAATTATTCGATGTGCCAGACGTAGTGTATCTTTTCCATGCCAACCGTTGGATTATTATTGACAATCCAACAGTTGGGAAGGAGTCGGGTGCACTTAGGGGTGAGCATTCGGTTCGATTTCAAAACATTTCTGTTCGATTTCGGTTTTCAAAATACAAAAAAAAAATATTTCGGTTTCGGTTGTGGGTTTCCGTCCAAAACCGAAAGTCGAATAAGAATTATACAATTATATAAATACCCTCAATTTTAAAATGTGCATATTTTGAAAACAATAATTCTATGTATGTGTTTTGAATTACAATTTTGATAATTTAACTAGTTCAATTTTGTGTGTAACTTTGAAATTCAAAAAATATGTGTATAAAAATTATAATTTTTAATATAATTTAACCATTATCCGAACTTTGGGTCCAACCGAACAAACCGAATCAACTGAATTCATTATTCGGTTTGGTTCGGTTTCGATTTTGGCTAATTCGATTCAGTTTCGGTTTTGAACTTGCAGAATTTCGATTTTGGCTAATTCAGTTCGGTTGAAACCGAATAAACCGAACCTTCACACCTAGGTGCACTGCACCCCCGGCCCGTACAATAACTTCTGGACAGGACCGGGCAGAGCTAGCGAGCGAGCGCGCGGAGGGACTGACACAGCTTAGCTAGCAAGCAGCATCTTGCATGCATGCATGCATGCAACTGTCAAGAGATGAGTCCGGACGAAATGAATGAATGCTCGGAGGACAATTAATTAACTAATTAGTTAGTAATTAGTTTAATTAAACTTGCCGGGAGTAGCTAATTAAAATCGTCGAGACATGCACAAGTGGGAGGGGAGGGGGAGGTGGAGGTGGTCCGGGGAGACACGGTTGGTTGCGCAGCGAGGATTCTGGCGACACAGAAGCTGTGGCGGATGTTCTGGATGCATGCTGCACATGACCAGCGCATGCATGCATGGGAATGCCAAAACTAAATTTTGAAGCTTTTAATTTCTTTGATCACTAATTAATTAACTCTTGAGAGATGGGATCTCCCTCTCTATTCTATATATGTATATATTTTTAGGGTTAGGATGGATTAGTGATTAGTGTGTTTGAAGTGCACTCTTCCTTTTTTATAATCCAACCCTCTTTAACCTGTCTGTGTGTATTTTTGTACGACTGATTAAATTGTTATAAACAAGTTTAGGAGACCAGTAGAGTAGAGGAATGATAATACCTACAAAATCAAGAAGTAGGTTTTAAATAGGTGGTGTTGACGAGGGTTTGGCTCATCCTAGAATTTAAGCAAACAGTAACTTCTTCTACACTACATTTCTACTGAGGATGAGGATGGGGTGCCGTTCCATGTGCTAGGGGATAGAGCTACATGCATCCTATGATATTTTTCAAATTTTGTATTAACGTAAGCCTCGTGCTACATTAGTGAAAATAAAGTTTTTCTTTTCTTTTCTTTTTGAGTTCGAAAAACAAAGTTATAACCCTTGTTAGCAATTCGGCAAACGGAAAAAAATCGGGACGGCAAAAGGACGAGTATAAATCGGCTTAGTGCAAATAAAATACGTTAAAAAAATCGGTCAAAAATTCAAAAAATAAAAATAATGAGGTTAGAAACATCACATTCTTAATTATGTTATTAAATTTGGTTAATTAAACAGGTTTCCAACACGTTTTTTGTGCCAAATTTTTTAATAATTTATACGGAACACGTTTAAAATTTACGTACTGATTTGAATCTGTCAAAAGTACGCAAGTATTATACGTTTTTGAAAGATATGAAAAAATTTGCGTATAATACGAGTTTTATTCGGGTGATCGCTAACAAAGGGTTATAACTACTCCATCACAAAACTTCTGAAGGTATCAAATCAAACCTTGAGGTCCAAACTATATATAATTGGTTCATGTTGCATAATTAATATCATCTCTATCGCAAAATTTGAGTCCAATTCAATCTACATTGGTAAATGAGAAACATGTACTTTGCAAGAAACCAGGACTAACTGACTAAATTTGGGTCAAAATGTTTAGGGTATGATTGGATTGAAGGGAAAAAAAAGAAGAAGAAACAAAGTTAAGTGTTGTTAAGTACTGAGGGGGAGTATAGTCAATACATATAACCTTTCTGGGATCGTAGGAGAGTTAAGTGGGGTGCGTTTAATAATTCTTGCTTGGATATAAGATTTTGAGTAAGAGGATGGTTAATAAAAATATTATAGTTACTAAAATATCCATATTATATATGTAATAAAATTAAATTTGATTGAAATTTAATTAGAACTTGTCAAAAAATATTCATTAATAAAGAAACTACGGAGCAACATGTTCAAAGTAAGAAAAAATAGGAAAAAAAAGTCATAAAATTTTATAGGACAAATAAGAGATATATATGTCTTTTTAAACAAAACCTCTCTATTCCTCTCGTTAATCCTTATATTTGGGGGGTTAAAAAATGGATTAAACAAACCATTACTTAACCCTTCATAACCTTTCCTTTTAAATATTCACCCTCAAATTAAATATAATTTTATTTTTTCTCACTTAATTCTCTTAATTCTCGATCCAAGCAGACCCTTAGGTTTCCTTTGCAACCAATATGTTTAGGTTTATCAACCAAAGCTTTGCAATATTTTGGAAAATAGCCCATAAAGCCCACACATCATATTAACACCTCACAATGATGTCACATCAGCAATATTGTGTAAGAAAACACTGAGTGGAATAAATAGGAAGAGCTGGGACAATTTATGATAATGAGACGGGACAGAGAAAGTGTTCTACAGATGGTCCTGATGGATAGTCTTTATCTCAGATTTATGGCCCCTTTGGATGGTTGTATTATTTTGGATTATTTAGTTTTAGAATCTCGTATAATATTCAAATTTTATGTTTAGTTTTTTTATATTGTTTATAAGAGGATTTGGATTTTGTCGTGACGGTTGACTTAGATTGACCGTTATATATATATATATATATATATATATATATATTTTGCCTCCATAAATTCAAATTTTGTATTTAATTTTAGAGACGTTTATATCTCCATAAATCAATTCGAAATTTAAGTTTATGTTTCCATTTTGGACCATATTAAGAGATCTCAACACGAATTTTGAATATTATACGAGATCCTAAAACTAAATAACACAATTATTTTTGTTGGATACTTGGTAAAAGTTACATAGACTTGTAAAATTATGAATGATGTGCTTGTGATTGAAGTAGTAAAAAAAATGGTTTTGTTACTGCTATTGAGGGCATTAAGTCGATTCCAAAAGTTTAGGATGAAGCTTATATTGTTATTATTAATGCAAATAATTCACGACAAGACAATTATATGTTACTACATATATATTGTTAACTATAAGGTTGTTCTAAATTAGGTGATAAGAGTTTCTCAATATGATTGCAAGCTATAACTCTCTCTCTTTTAAAATTTAGTACTATATATGCAACCATTGGCCTATTGGCCTCGTAGTTGCATGTGAAGATGCAGGCTGAAGTGAAATTTGTAAATTAAATTGAATAGCAACTGACTGGCTTCCAAACAGCAGGTATAACCTGCTAAATAAGTATCTCTGCTAAACAGACTAATTTGCTACAAAAGAATCAAGCGAAATATAATTTGCTACAAAAGAATCAAGCGAAATAATCTGCTACAATAATTAAGAGTGCTAATAGAAAAATATAAACATTAAGGGTCTGCTTGGCAATTATCGGGGTAGCGGTTATGAGGTGTTTTTAGAGTACCGGTTATGAGGGGTCCGATTTTGGATGGTTTTTAAGTAGTGGCTTTTAAACCAGTCCAATCCATGCTTGGTAATTCACTAACGAGCGGTTCTGAAAGTTTTTTACACGAATAAATTAAATAGGGAAGGGTATCGGTAGTTATAATTATATCTATTTTTGTGAGGATATAAATGGAATAAAAAAATAAAGCCGCTCAAAACCCGCCGATTTGGGGTGTTTACAAAGCCACCCAAAAATACATTACACCGGTTTTGGGGGGTTTTTGAGCCGACGAAAACCAGTGCCTCAAAAAAATTAACAAGCAGGGGTTTTCATAACCGGTCGGTTCAAAAACACCCCAAAACCGGTGAAAACACCATTACCAAGCAGACCCTAAGGGTCTGTTTGGCAATTGTAGGGGTAGCGGTTATGAGGTGTTTTTAGAGTACCGGTTATGAGCGGTTATGAGAGATCCGGTTTTGTATGATTTTTAAGTAGCGACTTTTAAACCAGTCCAATCCATGTTTGGTAATTCACTAACGAGCGGTTATGAAATTTTTTTACACAAATAAATTAAATAGGGAAGGGTATCGATAGTTATAATTATATATATTTTTGTGAGGATATAAATAGAATAAAAAAATAGAGTCGGTCAAAACCTACCGATTTGGGGTGTTTATAAAGCCACCCAAAAATATATTACACCGGTTTTGGAGGGTTTTTGAGCCGACCAAAACCGGTGCCTAAAAAAAATTTAACAAACAGAGGTTTTCATAAACGATCAGTTCCAAAACACCCAAAACTGGTAAAAATACCGTTACCAAGCAGACCCTAAGAAACTAAACTGGTAAAGCTCGCTAAAAAATTAGCACAACTGGGGTGATCAGAATTATTGTTGTTTAAAATAAAATTTGATCTTCTTTTGCGTCAATTCGTTCTCAGGAACCAATAAGTTTTGATTTTTCAGACAATCGAACTTTTAGAAGATAGTCGATACATTGTTTCACAGAACAAACGATGATGGAAAAGCGCTTAGTGAAAAACTCTGATTTTCCTTCTTTCTCTAAAGAAAATGTTATAAATGAAAGAATCACATGGTACCCGATAAAATTGAATCTGATGGATGAATGTGAAAGTATATATAATTGCAGCATTTGTCTTTAAGATCCCAATTCACCTAACCTGTGTATTTAACTCTCCAACGTCGTTGTAAACAAGACACATTGTTCCTTAGTGGCATGATATATAAATTTGCTTTGACGAATGTGTTACTATAATCCTACTATAGTATATATGCACATACACTACACGTATTTATTATTTGTATATTATAATTTGGAACATATTAAAAGACACTTTGAGCGGATTATATTGATTAGTTGGTTTATCTATGCTATTTTTAGTTATATAGGTCATGGGTTCAACCCTTCAAATTTCGTGGTAATAACTTAAAAGATTTAGCAAATAGCATGAATCATTCGATTTCCGTAAAATAATTCTTCCAGAATGCATATATTAATTGGTTGTTGGTGGAATTTATTGTATCTATTCTTTTTAATTATTATATATATATTGAAGGGTATTTTTGGAAAAAAAAAATACGGTGAAGCTTACTTTTCACATTATATAGTAGAATAGATAGATATATTGAAGGGTATTTTCGAAAAAAAAATTACGGTAAAGTCTATTTTTCACATTATATAGAACGCATTTATTATTCATATAGCTAGAAAGATCAAAATACACTTGGAGTTTATGATGTTAATGAGTTGGTTTAACTCTGCTGCTTTTATTATATAGGTTATGGATTCAAGCCTTCGAATTTCGTAGTAACAACTTAAAAGACCTAGAAAGTAGCATGAACCCTTCGATTTTCATAGAACATTAATTCTTCCAGAATGCATCTTTTAAATGGTTGTTGGTGGAGTTTTTTGCATCTATTCTTTTTAATTAGTATATATATATTGAAGGATATTTTTTTTAAAAAAATTGTACGGTGAAGCCTATTTTCACATTATATAGTAGAATAGCTAGACATAGTGGCCTAATTTTTACATTATATAGTAGAATAGATAGATATATTGAAAGATATTTTTGGAGAAAAAATTCACAGTAAATCATACTTTTCACATTATATAGTAGAATAGATAATAAAAAAAGGGTTATTTAGTTTTAGGGTCTCACATATATATAGTTATTATGATTTTGGTGGCTAAATTGACCGATGTTAAAATTTGGATCTCAAAATATTGTTCATTAGCCTACGTGAACAGTGATTTCGAGATCCAAATTCTATTATCGGTCAATTTTGAGAACCAAATCCTAATATTGATGATGTATATACGAGACCCTAAGATTAAATATCCCTTAAAAAATACATCAAAATAGTGACAAAAGTATTCCTTGGCGCTATTTGCTTTCTTCATAATTTCTGCTGACATACTGTAAAAGGAACAGTTTCGAATGAACAGCATGACATGCACTTTAAAGACACTCGACAGTGTGCTACTTTTTCGCCTGGGTTTTATGAGAGCGTTGCTGAAAAAAGATTTAGTGCTTGCATGCATGCCATGGGATCAAGAATGGAAGAATTATGTAGTTAATATTTTGAGTCCATGTGTTCGTCTCCTTGAAAGTTCTCTCGGAGCCATAGATTCTAAGAAAAATAGTTGCTAATTATTTTGCGGAAATGATTCAATGAATGTATGATATGACAATTTGAAAGTATTAAAGGTTCCTATATTAATAATCTGCACAACTTAAATTCAATTTCTTGATCTTTTATTCTATTTGCATGAATCACGTTATTGTAGTTGCATGCAAGAATGGAACTAGAAATTAGAGGTGGAATAGGATGGACTAAGTGTGGGCTGACTAATATAAATAAATAAATTCAGTGGGTTAGATTCCACCCGACTCCCCTATATGATTTCGTCTATGGTTGCATGTTTGAATATTTCAACGAAGAATTACAATTGGAATGATTTCTTGCATGAGAAACGAAACAATGCGCATCTCCACATTAGCAACTCAACTATCCGTGCAACTTTATTATCATTGATCAATGTAGTACTAAATTTATAAGATTTCGTAGTCATACGGCATTAAGGAACTGATTTTTTTTTTCTTTCATATCTCCCACAATTTAATCCCGACAGTTATGGTGTTGCACATGAAGTTTTAGATGTATGCTACCGACATTGCATATGTTTTTTTTGAGTAAATAAGATGAAGTTATAATTAAGATTATAGCACATATTGAACTGAAGTAAGTAGAAATACAAGTACGATCAAAAAATCATCAACAATACATTCACAAAAATTACAAAATACTATACACCCTAAAGTATATAAAGTATCTCATCCAAATTTAAAATTATATATCATTTAGCCTCAAAGTTTGAACTAAATCTCCAATTCTCTTGCCTACTTCATTTAAAAGTTTGTAAAAAACTAAGCACACCCTCCTGAATTAAAAACAATGATAGAGTGCATCTCCATTCTCACAATCAAAAAAAAAAGTATGGAAGATTGTTAACTTCTTATAAAGTTTGGTCCATTACGATAGTAAGTGAATTTAAATTGTGGTGTTAACTGTGATCCTGCATTATTTCAATTAGGGTTATTTACACTAACTATTCCTATATTTTTGATTTATAACACGGGGTATTCCTACTTTTTAAACTATTTACACTGACCATCCCTACTTTTTTGGTTTATTACACGAGGTACTTCTACTTTAAGGTAAAAATAAAAAAATTATAACACTAACTACCCCTATTTTTATTTTATTTTAAAAAAAGGGATGGTTAGTGTAATTTTCTAAAATCATGAGTACCCCTTGTTATAAACAAAAAATATAGGGTTGGTTAGTGTAAATAACCCTTTTAACTAAAATAAATATTGTGCCCTATCAAAAGTCGTGGCAGTTATGTCAAATTGAAATCGTTTAAGAATACAATAAAAAAAGTGTATGTCTAGCCTTTTTATAATTACTGTGCATATTTATTTAGTTAGGATTTGGTACAATACACGGCACAGGAAAAAGGCGTCTCATTGGATTATTTATTAGACAAGACAAGTATTAGCAAATTTATTTATTACTAGCAATGTAGAGATTTGCTACAAGAGAGAAGTATTAAAGTATATTGATACGTATGTATATGAGAAGGGGAAGAAAATGTAGGTAGGTTTCCGAGAAGAGGAGAGAAAAGAAAAGGAAAAAGACATGGGGTTTGGGTAAAGTCCAAAATTGGAGTAATAATTAGTTGGTCTGTGTGAAACGGTAGAATCGGCCCTTGCTATAAAAAGGAGACCGTGCACACGTGTCACAGCTGTTAGAAAGACTATCAGGACCAAAACACCATTGGTCAGCCCCTCCCCCATCTGCTTAAATTTACTACAATGCCCCCCCCAAACATTTTTATGTTAAGGTCCATTGCTTTCTCCTTTCTTCTCCTTCCCTCCTTGAGCTTTGTTATTGAAAATGACCAAAATATCCATTTTAACAAAATGGTAAAAAGAAAATGTTTTTATTGATTAATACCCCTCCCCTTAATCCTTTCCCCAAATCACTGGGTCTTAATTCACAAATTTTAAATGTATTTTACATGTATTACAAAAAAAAAGAGACCATTAGTAGGATGAAAGAGTCTTACATTCTAGACCGGAGGCACTATATAAGACGGTCAAATATTATTTCGTTAAAGAGAACTAGAACATCTATTAGTAGTTAATGAGGTGATCGATAGGGAAGTAAAGGCTCACACGTGAAAGTTCATCAGAAGGCGTCGGCTTTCAATGGTGAAATTCTTGCTGAAAGTACATCAAGTAGTAGCGCTAGTACGCCACTCGTCTTCCCGGCTCACTTATGTTGTCATTTCTCCTTAGGCACATGTCTCAATAACACAAAATAATAATTTTGTTCATAAATGACTGGACCAAACACCTCACGACATGAGCTGACGACAGCCATGTAGTACCTGTATAGAATGACCATTCCGTTAAGGACATGTTTTTTTTCGTATGTCAAGGGCTGATAAGGTTGTGCACTTCGTATCGAATTAAAGCACATGTTCCACCGCATTTGCATGTCGTCGTCAATTTGTTTGAATTTCACTCTTGTGACCGGACTATCCAGATGGAGTGTTTTACGCGTCCTCTGATCCCCTGATCGGCATATACCAATGGCGAACACTCATCGTTACGACATAGACTAGCAGGATATCTAATTTCATTTGCTCCTCATGCTTTCGCAACCCAGTGTCGATATAAACCCAGAGAATTGGCTTCGCTATTTTCAAACATCTCACGATACGAGCTAACGACGGCCATGCAGTACCTGTATAAAAGGACCGTTCTGTTAAGGACATATTTTCTTTTTATATATCAAGGGCTGATAAGGTTGTGCATGTCGTATCGAACTAAAGCACATGTTCCACCACTTGTGCATGCCTCCGTCAATTTCTTTGAGTTTCGGTCTTGTGACCGGACTATCTAGACGGAGTGCTTTACGCGTTTGCTGGGCCCCCGATCGATATAAACCAATGACGAACACTCATCGTTTAAGGTATGGACTACTGGGACATAATCTCATTTGCTTCTCATGCTTTCGCATTCTTGCGTCGGTAGGAACCCAGAGAACTGGCTTCGCTTTTTCGATATAATATATATAGAAAACTTATTTCTAGGAATGTTTATAGTACCAAAAAATAAAATTTGCATTGAAGAAAAAATACATCTATCAAAGTAATAGGCAACAAGGGTCAGACATGGAAGACCCCACAGCCACCCCTTTCCACTAAATCATGTCCTTGTACTAACCCATCATCATATAATCAAAATCCAATGAAAAATTCTAAAGAGACCCCTGTCCCTCTCCTCCAAATCCAATCTATTAGAAAATGATACAATAAACATGTAACCAGTACCACTCCTAAATCACAGAAGAACCCCACAAAACCCAAAACCCCCCACACCAACAAAAATATAAAGCAAAGGAGTGGTACTAAATACCAATACTCTACTAAGCCCCAGCCAGAACCAAAGTTGTGTTTTTTTTTATTTTTATAATTGTTCCTCTCTCCTTTCTCTTCCTATTTGTCTCTATTTTTGCCAGCCATTTCCTGCCTCTCTCTCTCTCTCTCTCTCTCTCTCTAAGCCACTACTTCATTGATTGAGTAAAGAAAAGCGACTCCTTTTCTTTCTTTTCTTCTTCCTCTATGAAGAGACCCATCTAGAGGAAGAGGAAGAAGACCCATCCATCACAAAAAGCTCCACTTTTTACCATCAAATCTGAGAGAAATGGGGCTCAGCTATGACTGTGCTTCCTCCGTCCTCCTCTGTGCCGAGGACAACAACAGCATCCTCTGCTTTGACGAGGAGGAGGAGGAGGAGGGAGCCATGGGTTGTATCGGTCAAGAAAGGAGGGACCTTTATGGCGATTCCTTCCTGGCGGGCTTCCCCAAACAGTCTGATGAGTGCCTGGACCTGCTGGTGGAGAAGGAGGTGGAGCACCTGCCATTGGAGGGCTATGGCAAGAGGCTGGCCACTGGGGCCTTGGACTTGTCCATCAGGAGGGATGCCATTGATTGGATTCTCAAGGTCTGGCCAATTTTTCTTTCCTTCTTTTGTTTCTGTTCCTATTTTATTTTTCTTCCATTTTGCCAACTTTCCTATTGGGTTTCTTTTGTCTAATTATTTATTTTTCTTATTGTTGCTGTATATGTATTTTTGTAGGTTGGTATGTAATGGTGTTGTTAATGTGAGATTTTGATAGCTTGATGTGTGAAAAAAAAATTGGGTGTGTTTGTCTCTTTCCATTAATATTGTCTTCTGGTGATGCAAAAATAAAAATAAAAATCTGATTTTTAATGTGTTTCCTTTTCTTGCTTTATTTCCCCCCACCAACCAATTTTCCCTGTGATTTGATGATTTTCCTTTTTGGCAGGTTCATTCCCATTACAGCTTTGGACCCCTGAGTGCCTATCTCTCTGTGAATTACTTGGACAGATTCCTCTCTGCCTATGAACTCCCAGTAAGAAAAAAAAGAACTGATTTTTTTTTTCACTTTGGTCATTAGGAAAAGATATAATCTTTCTTGGTCCCAATTCTTATCATTATGTAATTTTTTTTCCTTCTAATTATAGCAAGGGAAGGCTTGGATGACACAGTTATTATCGGTGGCCTGCTTATCTTTGGGTGCCAAGATGGAGGAAACTGAGGTCCCTCTGTCTCTTGACTTACAGGTAGATTATATGTTGCAATGTCTGATATGTTTAAGCGATTGCCGCAAAAATTGTTCTGCGTCGAAAGATTATTCATTCTTATGGATTTCCAAACAGATAGGCGAGTCCAAGTATGTGTTTGAAGCTAAGACTATACAGAGGATGGAGCTCCTGGTCCTGAGCACCCTCAAGTGGAGGATGCAAGCCGTGACTCCCTTCTCTTTCATAGACCACTTCCTTCGCAGGCTCAACGACGATAACCCTCCGACCAAGTCGTTGGTCTCGCGATCGGCTGAACTCATCCTGAACATTGCTAAAGGTAGATTCTGTTTCCATGTCACGCGACGAAGAGCATATGTAAAGAAGGTCAATTGATACGACTTGGATGGAAATTTTGGTTGCAGGAATTGATTTCTTGTCGTTCAGGCCTTCCGAGATTGCTGCTGCTGTGGCAATGTTGGTGCTCGAGGAGTCCCAGATGGTGGAGGCTGAGAAGGCTATAGATTCTTGCAACCATGTAGACAAGGTGAGATCTTCGCTTCGCTTGCTTTTTAATGTGAATTGTGTTATACTATACAATGTAGCTCATAATTTAAAGGTGAAATTTTTTCGCTTCGCTTGATGTTAATGTGAATTGTGCTATACTACACAATGTAGCTCATAATCTGAAGGTTTTTGTTCCAGGAGAATGTGGTGAGATGCTATGGAGTGATGCTGGAGGTGCTGATGATGAGGAACAGGTCTGGTAAGAATGGCAGTCAGTCAGTTTCATCTGTGCCATGTAGCCCAAATGGTGTCTTGGATGTTGCTTGCCTGAGCTCTAAGAGTGATGATCTGACTGTTGGGTCACATGCAAATTCTCACAACTCTCCAGCTAGCAAGAGAAGGAAAATAATGAGCAAGCCATTTGTTTGATGAATGCAAGTTTGGTTGGTGGGAATTTTGGTGTGTGCTCTGAGAAAGGGGGAAAAAGAGAGAGAGAGAGAATAAATAGTGTTGGGAATCAGTTGTTCATGCTTTTGACATAAGGAAGCAGCCAGCAGCTACTGAACTATCAGGAAAATTCAAAGCTAGGAATTTAGAAGAAGACTGAGACTCACTGCTGGAGATGATGGTATTAGTGTTTGTTGTTCTTTTGATTTTTCTTTCATTTGTGGAACATTTTGAAGAAGGAAAAAAAAAAAAAACTCCTTTGGGAAAAAATATATGACTACCAAAACAAAACAAAAAAATAATAAATTGACAATGTTTATATTTATTATTTGATCTTGCTTGTACTCTGGTGCTTGCCATCTTCTTGTTTGACTGCTGGTCTGCTTAGACTCTGGACTTTGCTTCCCCATGGTAGTAAAGAAGGGCCTGTATGCCAGTAGAGACCTTGGGAAGAACAACAACACATACAAAAAAAAAACCCACCAGCAATGGGAGAATCTTAATTAATTATATTACTTACTGGTTTGATCTTTATAATGTTAGAAAAATAAGTGAGGGAATTATTCTCTTCTGCCATGGTTTAGTTTATTGGTGGTTGCCATTTGAAAGAAACTAGTCAAGACCATGATAAAATCAGTACATTACAGTATTGTTTCTTTCCTGGGCTTTGTGGTGTGTGTATTGTGTGTGTGTGCAAGTCATGTTTTAGTGCAATACATAAGCTCTTTCTGAAAAATAGCTAAGAACAAAGTGGCCACTGAGATTACATGTGCACAGTTAGATGTAACATGTAGGACCACTAGGGACTTACACTGTGCAATTTTCCCTTGTCTTCTATAGCAGTATAATTTTTTTGTCACATCTTGTATGAATAGATGATAATGGAAGTAAATAATCCTCTTTCCTATGATATCATTGCTATTGTTTATTTTGATGCCTCTTTGAGAAAGGGCTAGTGGCAACATTGAACTCAACTTGCATGGTGTTACTTCTGTCCAGTGTCCAGACTCCTTCATTAGGTGTTTTTCCCCCTTTGAATTTTCCCCCTTTGAAGGACAGCAGCTCTTTTGTACAGGAGCATGCCCCAGAAAGATCTGTCCTGTAGTAGCACTGGCCCCAAAAGAACATGGATTGACCAGTTGCTTTCATGTGTTCCCCATTGGCCCCACTTGTCAGGGACCATACCTCTCTGGTATCAATGAGCATATTGTTTGATGTGTTACTAGTATGTTTATGTTGTAATAGAATGTAGTTAACTCCATCCTTAGAACAACTTAAATCCGGTCCCTGCGTCGTTCTTAATTTCTCTTACTTCTCATAACCCTCGTCTGTTAATAAAGGATTTCTTTGAAGTTGCTAGTTATCATTGACCTGCTTCATACCTAGCTTAATTCAGTCAGATCTAAAATTTTACTATATCAACTGAAGACAAGGAACTAGTTTTGTGCTTTAAAATTTAAATATTTATTCCGTCTGTTCTTGTTTGTATGAACCACTTTGCAATTCACCCAGGACATTTTAATGGTATAAATTGAACTGGTAATTGGTGAGAATACAATTTACACAAATGCAATCTAAATCACGACAAAGATCAACAAAATGAGTTACTTTGTATATGACCCATCCCTGTGCATGAATGTAACTGGATTTGCATACAAGAATTCTAATTGTTGCTGTTGTTGGCAATAAATAACAGGGATCAATGAATATATTTCAAGAAGAGGAATAATCCCGAGTCTAAAATTATCATCGGGTAGAGACGGTGCAAGTATAGTAGGATAGGAATAATCCTGAGTCATTCTCAAAATCTTAATTTATCAAACAAAAAATTCTCCTTAGTCCATGAAGGATCAAGAACTTACAATTTAAAGTACTGTAAATAATCTAAAAAAATGTTATCTATTCGACTCCTGCAATCTGTACGCTTCCTCTGTATTGAACTTGACCTATTATGAATTCACCCCAGGCCAAACAATTCCTTCACCAAGATTGGGCAGGCTGCGTCAAGACCAGCCTGCAAAATCTTCAAATCCTTCACAAGCCAAGCCATGTCCAGTGACAAACAAATGTCATAATTTGCTTCAGGTGGAGGGCTCCATATGAGGGGTAGAGAGAACAAGAGGAGCTGAGCCATGTCTGGTCATCAGATCTTTACTGGATATCAATGTAACAGTGACTTCTTCTGAAGCTTAGTAGATCACCTGTGAGCAAAAGTTATCAAATAGCGCATTATTTGACATCTCCTTTGGAGATCTGCACTAATAATAATAAAAGAAAGAGACTGATTCAAAGCCAGTGCGGGAAAACAAAGGGGAACAGATCTGCAACCTATGGTCCGTTGTGAACAGAACACAACCGGTTCTCTGTCTATTTCTGTGAAGCATAGGGACCATTTACATAAACTAATGACAGTATGTGCATGTGAGAGTGAAAAACTAGCCCCAAAGAACCATTTTAATCTCTGGGTGGAAAATAACCTTAGAAGCCAGAAACTCCTAAAAGGTTAACGAATCTCAGTAAGAACCTCGATTCGGCGGTTCTCACTTGGGACCTTGTTGGGAGCTCGCTTTTCCGATGACGGAAGCTCGTTTCTCCGGCGACGGGAGCACGTTTCTCCGACAACATGAGCTCTTCCCCATAATATGACCATAATTTTTAGAAAAGACAAATTTTTGGAAGAAAGTTGAAGATTTGTAATACACGTTTATCAAAAAAAAATTAACATGCGAATGCTCTTTTTAATTTCGAACTGAACTTTATAATTCTAATAAATATTAAGATATTTATAAGTTTTGTTAACAATAATTAATATACATAATTTTTTTTATTAGCGCACGCTTCCATCACGTTCCCAACTTTAGGCTCTTCTAGGTAATCGCGTTTCCCGCTCCTACCCCACGCCCCCGCTTCCATCCCTGCTTTCGCTTATATCACCTACAACGTACCACAAGTTAAAGAAGCAAAGAGTTGGCCGACGGTTGACCTTATCATCATATATAGCCTTCCGATTTAAATTCTGTGGACCTAAGAGTGAGATGACCGTCCGATAGGCCAGTTCAATGTGGTCGGGCCATGGAACACGGATTTGGCAAAGGGACCACACACTGCACAAGCGCGAACCTGCAAAAGATCCAATCAAAGAAATGAAGGGGGCTGGACATTGATGTGGAGGACGCCAAGCTCAGATCCGAATTGGATGGTACAAACTACAGCAGAGCTGGCTCAGATTGCTACATTGGCTGTGCCAAAGCTGCAAAGGTGAAGTGCTGTGGAGCCTAATCGAATTAAATCTGCATGCAGCTATCTTCCATTGTCAGTTCTTTCAATGACGGTGTAAGTGAACAAGAGGAACAAGAAAAGATGATTCAAAAATAAAACTGTTCAGTAATTTGTCATCACACAGTTATAGAATATATGCTACTCATCTTGAAAGCCATTACATATCACAATATATCGATGTACATATACAACCCACTTCTGAATATGATAAGCCAAACATACATTGATGAATTCAGAGTTTTTGCTACTTAGTAGATGGATCGAGAGTCTTCGCTATTTAGTTTTGACATCCAACTTTCAATTGTTTACAGCAAATAGATCAAAAAACATGGTGATATCAAGAGAGGTTCCAGTAGATCTCTGCAAACAAGTGCTGCATGCTTATGGGTTCAAATTCGGTAAGCACGACGCTTTCATCTTGTTGTTCTCTAAATCTGTATAAAGTATAGCAATGCTGACCACAAGAAGTTGGGATGGAAGCTTTGTTTAAGTAGCTCTTGTTTTATTGTACTCCAACATGTATTTTTTTTAACCCTAGGGCCTAGATCGACGATATGTTATTACGTTGGACAACACCCTATAGATGTCATGGGACTCACATTCTGGATGTATCCAACTAGGTTACTTAGAATTGGACTAAGTATTCACGAGTAATCACATTTCCTGGAGGCAACCGAGCAGTGAGTCCATTTTTGTTCACCCATCAAAACTATGGTATTTGTTCACCCTCCACTAAGAAAACGACACGTGTCAAATTGAAAGTGAAAACAATTTTGGTGGTCGAACAAAACCACACCCAAAGTGGTCTTACATTGGCTAAATTGACACGTGTCATTTTAGTGGAAGGTGAACAAACACTATAGTTTTGGTGGGTGAAACAAAAATGGACTCACCGAGCAGTAGCACTAAAAATGGCAACTATGCAGCTTTTATCAATGTGGCCAAGTAAAAGAATAAATAAACCCTTCCATAAACACAAAGAAAGCTGAAGGTTTACTTGAAACACCATTGTAGTCTTATAATTTTGGACAAGAATTTAAGTTGGAAACAAATAGAGCTAATGCAAACATGCTGTTCAAAAGAGAGGGCTTTCATCCAACAATAAAATATAGATAGTACTTTCCTTTGATATCAAGCCAAGTTGAAAAAGGACTATGTAACTCTGCTTAACTCACAGTAGAAGCTTAAAATAAATGGTTCTATGGACTTGAGCCACTAAACGTTTTAGCCTTGTGAGAGTAAGGACAAGGACAACAAACATCTACACCCTTCTACCTCTTGTACACAAGTAGGCTTTTTTATTCCTCAATATTCAATTGGTAAATGCAGTTGGAAGCTTTCCATGGTTAAGATGAAAGTATCTATAGAACTTTATTCTTTTAAGCAAGGTTCACAATATCGGTATCGGACTATTCCTATAAGTATTGGAATCAGCGATATCAGTAGTACCAGCGGTATCGGATCGGAGTATCGGATTTTTTGGTATCGGAAAACAAATAATTATTAATAATTTTATTTACATTTATAAACATATATTTTATACATTTAGGCCTAATTTTAAGTATTTTCAGTGTTATTTCTTAGTAGTTTTAAAATTAAATGAAATAGTAGTCACCCTTACCGATTGGTTTATATACAATAGATTGATTTTCTTCTTTTACATGTTTTTACAGCCTTATTATGCTTTAAACCCTTGCTGATTTGTCTTTTTCGTTTGATGTTTTTTGCCGAATTGACCGGAAAAGAGACTCCCAATGTCGGTATCGGTCAGTATCGTGTATCGGTTGGTATCGGACCGGGACATGCCAAACCGTATCGGTATCGGCCGATACTTTAAACCATGTTTTAAGTTTATTTTGTCAATTAAACAACCACCTTTATTCCTTCAACTTGCAATAAGTCCTGCGAGTGCTAGTGAAGTACAATGCCGGAGTCATTTTGTTGTCTGAGTTCAAATCCCGCCTAACTTGGTGTGGACATGGAGGCTTCGAGATCGAAAGGATATGTAATATGTTCCTCCATATGTAATTAACGTGCTATGTAGATGAACTGGAATAATTGCCTCAGCCATGTCAACCATCAAATTCATCAATAAGACTAATATTTTCCTATATACGTATCTTGGCATATTATTCCTTGTGTCAGTGTCATCTAATCCTAGGTTACTTAATGATACGCAATTAGTTTTCATATGCCGGAGTCATTTTGTTGTCTCAGTTGTTTAATTTGATACACAATTAGTTTTCTTAGAGCCCATGGTTGTTGGCCATGAATGCAGCCAGTCTTCATTATGCTTTAAAAGCAATGGCACCAATATAGTTTCTGTTGCTACTTGCTAGTAGTAGTAATCATGTGAAATATCCCACATAGCCAATTGAAAACTTAAATGTGTTTTTTGAGGTAATTATGACTAGATAGTCCTACTAATGTAATAAATTTATTGTCTTAACTTGAGACTGATTTTTCAGTATTTATATATGCCATCTTAATCCAATCCTCTCATTGGCAATTATAGATTCATAAATATTATTTATGAATATATGCTTTAGTAGACAAGATAGTTTTTCCTACTGATGTTCTAAAACACTTTGTTGTAGTGAATGACAGCTACAAATATTGTATGTTCATTTCATACACAAAGAGTCGATTAATACAAGCTAGAATCAGTAGTACTTTTGGCATGAGCATTATATACACATGCAATAGCTATGTCGCATGGGCAGGCCCGGACTTAATATGAGGCCCATGAGGCAAGGGCCTCAGGCCCAAAATTTTTGGGGGCACCAAATTTTTTTATTTATAGTATATAATATATATATATATAGCTTAATCTAGTGTAGTTGATCCCAACCCGGCTCTTGACCCAAAAAAAACCCACGGATCCAAACTATTTTCTACTGTAATTTTTTTTTTAGGTTAGATTGGTGGCCGGCTGGAGTATTGGAGACTTAAGGTTTGGAGTTCTTTGCTTTTTATTCCAAAACTCAAAGGCTCAAAGCAAGTTCTATATCATAGCTGCTCTCCTCCTTTTTTAAAGCAAGGAAAAGGGCTCATATTATTTTTCCCTCCCTCCCTGGCTCTCCATCACAATTGACGGTGAGTGATGTATCTTTCTTTATTTTATTTTTTTATATAACATAGCTAAGCTTCACCATGTATATATGTGTTCTTATTGTTGTTATAGATTTTATTTTTTTTTATTTGATGAGATTTATAATTTAGTAATATATTTTTAGAATATTGATGGTCTAGTGTGTTCTAATTGTTTGTTTTTTGTAATTTATTAATATATATTTTCCTCTAAAGATGTGTTCTAATTGTTTTTTTTTGTAGTTTCTTTGTAGAGAAAATTTCTGTGGCCAGCTCCTGGCGTTCCTAAAAGATCTACATTCCTACTGAAATCAATCCCTCTACATAAGGTGAGCTTTATAATTTATTAGTATATTTTTTTATAAATTGTTGTTTATTATCTTTGGTTCTTTATTTGTGGTTGACTAATTTATTAGGAAAATATGTTTTAGCAGTTTGATTACATAATTATTCATATTAAGATTGAAATCAACTAATAGAGAAACCGAAAAAGAATTTTTTTAATATATTTAACATTGAATTTTTAATTGTCATTAATTATTATTATTTGTTGAATACATTATGATAATGTCATTTGATTGCATAATTTTCGTATCCATATTATCAAATTGACATTTCATGTGATATATTATTATAATAAGATTCATTTTTATGCAATAACAACAATAAGAACAAAAGTTTTATCTAAAATTAACAAAAGATTAAAATAAAAATAAAAATTATGTTTAGATATATTTAATATATTACTTCATTTTTAGTATTATTTAATTTTTCAAAGCAAGAACTTCAATTTGTCAAAACCGTTGGCACCTGTACTTATTATTATAAAAAGTGTAAAATCGATCCGGCCTCTCTCACCTCTTATTCATTTATTTTCTAGAGAAGCAAACATGCCTACAACATGAAAACAATTTGGTGAGGGCACCACTTTTAGAGTTCGCCTCAGATATCAAAATTCTAAAGTCCGACACTGCGCATGGGCATGAATACGACACAACATGATATGGACACAGGCAATGCATACCTGAGACTGACTCTGGGGTGTCCTAGTATATTTTGGAGCATCTATAACATGTCCCGTACACATCCAACACGACAACCCACTGACACGAGACGGATTTTGAAGTGCTGTGCTTCCTAGTGCAATAGGAAATATAGTAAACCAATTTAAAAGCCACAAACAGGGCCGGCCCTGACCCACGGCAGTCAGACGACCGTCCAGGGCCCAAGATCCGGGAGGGCCCCAAAAAAATATTTTAAATATATTAATATTTTGGTATATAGATCTAACATGTTACGTGGGTCTTACTTAACATAAAATAATTATAGCGTAGTGGTAACTATGTTTGACATGTTTGGCTCTCATATTGGAGGTCCTTAGTTCAATTCTTGTTTTTTTTTAATAACTTTTTTAATTATGTATTTGTATGGGGGACTCATTTTAAAAGTATGCCTCGGCCCTCATGAGCACAGGGCCAGCCCTGGCCACAATGGAACTATGTGCCCGTTTGCATCTGCCTGTTGATTGTCTGATCTTGGAAACTAAGCCTTCAAAGCAGAGGAATGTCTTCCAAGATCTGAATTGGACCAGTTATTACCATTGTGTAAGTTAGTCCACGGACCCTTGGCTATAATCCTAAATGAACTCTTCATTCAGTTGCAGACTTTAAGACTTTCTTGATTTGTGTATTGTTAGGGTTGGTGATTATTGTTCATTGCTCGACTTTCGTGGATTCCATGTCATAGCATAAGAGTAGGATTGCATCTGAACTTAATAATATGCTACACTTCAGGATAATTGCATGCATATGACATTTTGTTTACGATTCATCTATTAGATCTATCTAGGTTCTTGCATCCATGAACTTTGTAATCATCTGCATTACTCCATCTATGGTTCCCTTTAGTTGTGTCCTGCATAATCATGTTTCTTCTTTTAAGTAGCTAATCATATATGCTCACATCACAGACATCACCGTTATAAATCCACTCCACCACGCAAATGTCATATGAGCATTAACTGCAAGACGAGTCTATTTGATTACTTCAATGCTTCTAAAATAAATTATTTAAATAACAAGTTATATAATGTTTTTGTCCATGCATTGAGACAATTATGCATACGAGAGGTTGTTGCGACATAACTATGTGAAGTTTTCAAACTTACAATTGATATATAGACCTTAATCATCCTGCACACATCTTAAGGTAATGAGATGATCTTTACAACCTAGTTACTATAAAAGAAAACAGTGTGATGCACTTGAGGATGAAATCTGCCACAGTATTGAAGGAGACGGTTGTGGGCATATTGTTAGAATAATACATGTTACATATTGGCATATTATGACTGTACAATAATTACTTAGCAATGTAATGAAACGATATTAAGATTTAAGAGTAAGAAGCTATGGCTATTTGTCATTAGTTAGTGATGTTTTGTGGAGCATAAATAGAATGATTGCTACAAGTGTAAGGCTTGAGTATGAGGAAATGTTTCTTAATATTGCCAAAAATGAACATAATGGTTATACTTTAGTTGACACTTGTAGAAGCATGGAATTGCAGGCACATTTATCTCATGCGCCTTCGCGGTCATGTTCCCAAAGTACTATGCGCCCCAAAAATGTCATACACCAAAGGCAGATCATCCAGAAAACAGCAAGTAGAAGAGCCACATGAAGATTGATTCTTTATTCATATGAAAATCTATTACATGTCCTAACATTTTCTACAAAGAAAGCCTACTACAAAGAAGAAGCCTAAAAGTACAGTTAGGCGCATCACTTTGATGTCTCGGCATATGCGCATCACTCTGATGTCTCGGCGTAGGCGGATCAAAGCGTTGTCAACGTGCGAGTGCTTCGGCTAATAAAGCAGTTATAGAGCAGAAACGTGAGTTGGCAATAAATCCAAACCCAGCGGCGCTTCAAGCATAACGAAAGTCGGGACACGACAACCCCGATCTTTGGATACAACAGGCACCCAACGCCGTCTTGTAGAAGAATTCTGCCGACAAGGGGCTCGAACATAAGCTGTTGCGTCCATAGGAAACTCGGCGCATCTCAGTCTTCTGAAGGAGTTCATCGTCAAAATTCTTCGAACGAGAAGATCCACATCCCACAGTGCAGCATCTTGCCACGGAGGAGGATCAGTCGAGTTTATCTTCGTCGAGAAGTCGAGAGAAAGACGAGCAAACTCTCTCTCAACTGCTGCTATTTATAGGCCAGGGCAAATCACACCCATGCGCCAAGTGGCAACTTTTTCGAAATTAGTGCAATGAACTTGCATTAATGGTGATGAATCTGCCACCTCGAATTCAGTTAAGTCGTATCAATTCGAGTCTTAAAAGACTCGACAAAGCTGACCAGAGGATATGCGCCACGTAACAAATGCGCTCTTCAGCACCATGCGCTCCATGCTGATGCGCCCAGTGATGCACAGACAGATGCGCCAGTGATGCACACGCAGATGCGCCTAATAATGCACAGACATGCGCCCACTTGGGCTATCCACCCATCAAGGCATTTAATGCTAATTGACAGAAATGACAACATCACGCTCCCCGAAGATTGAGTAGTTGACAACTTTTTCAGAAAATGAAGAGCCGCCGACGTCAGCTTCATCATTACCCATTTTGTCCGTTACAGCTGTGCTCCGCCACGTGGCCGACTGATCACCCGCATGCGCCTCAAAAGTCATGCGTCCAGACTTACTTTTTTACTCCTAAAAGTCATGAGCCAAGTCTCCTCATGCGTCAGATCCAGGCACATCCTACCGATTACTCTCCACCAAATTCGAGACCTTTGAGCCATGAACATGGGCCATGTGTCATTGACTCAGTTCTGCCTATGAATGGGTGCCAATCATTCAAGACCTCAGCAACAACCGAATCTCAACAATTGTCACGTGTTAGCTCCACCGTAGCTCAACAATGCAGTTCGAACAGATTCAACTCCAGTTCTCGGGCGAATCGTCCATGTGCCCCATGAAGTCAGCCACGTGGCGTTCCTACGTGCAAGTTCTCCAGGCGCACATCGCAGATGCGCGCATAAGCAGATCATTCTGCTGCCTATAAGTAGAAGGATCATTCCTTCATTCAATCCCCACTCTCCAAGTTAAAAAAGCTCAAAGCTTCCACTTGTTGAACGTTCCTCAAACACTTCAGCATCCAGAGCGACCCAGACTTTCAGAGTTCGAGATCATCGTCAGATCGTTAACGGAGTCAAATAATTACCACTCGCTCCATCATTACAGTTTCCAGATAAAAACAAAAGTATACTTCTAGGATTACATCGAAATCCTATATTGTACTCTGTTCTGTTTGTAATTAAATACAAAGATCAAACATTCTTGTGTTCTTGAGTTTTTAATGACAAACAAGCTGGCGACTCTGCTAGGGACCACTTTTTTCTCTAACAAGAAGGTGGTGAGGCAGTCTGACGATAAGAAGCTTGGCTCCTCCCATAAGACGTTTGTGGTACGCCTCAATCAACAAGCGTATATAAGTGTAGAAGCATGTAATTTCAGGCGCATTCACATGCCAAAATTCCTATGCGCCTAACACTACATGCGCCAGGGAGCTCAATCGAAGTACTTGGCACAGCAAGACATCAAAAGTATAGACATCAAAAGAATTTTTATTTCATATAAAAGTCTATTACATATCTAAAAAAGACTTTACAAAGGAGAATTTCTATAAAAAGAAAGATCTAAGACTACAGCCAGGCGCAACAAACTGCCATGCGCCCCCCATCAGGCGCATCATCAGTCAGGCGCAGCCTTCAGCGTCTCAGTCAGGCGCATCTCTTCAGCGTCTCAGTCAGGCGCAGCCTTCAGCGTTTCAGTCAGGCACATCTCTTCAGCGTCCCAGTTATGCGCATCATGAAGTCTCAGCATATGCGCCTTACTTCGACCCGATCAAATGCTTCGACTAATGAAGCATTTATTGAGCAGAACATGAGTGGGCGATCAACCCCACTCTTGCAGGAGGAAGAGATCTCCAAAGCCCAAGGAAGAGGAGAGCACCGCAATCGATCCGCGGCTAAAGGAGCAACTTTCAACACAACCAGAATGGGCAAACACCCACTCTGGCAGAAGAAAGAGCCTCCAAAGCCGGGAGCACCACAATTTCGATCTGCGGCTCTTCCAGCATAACGGAGACATGGCTCGAGCATCCCGATCTTTGGATGCAACATGCACCTTCCGCCTGCCTCAGAAGCCCTCGACTCCGACTTTTGGATGTAACAGTCACCTTCAAGTGCATGAACGAAGACAAGTCGTCGCATCTTCACCCTCGGGAGCATCTCGTCAACAGAATGTGCTCGAGCAAACAAGTTCATTCGGAAAGACGTGAGAGAACGAGAAGCAAACTCTCTCCTTGCCACTATTTATAGGCCGGGCAAATCAAACCCATGCGCCAAGTGGCGGGCTCTCCGAATCCCGTACAATGAATTTGCATTTATGGTGATGAACCAGACGCTTCGAATTCGGCCAAGTCAAACGGCTATTTAAAGCACTTAAAGAACACAAAAGTTGGACCAATAAAGGCACGTCATGCAAAAGGATGCACCGGTCAGACACCGCGCATCGTACAGACACGCCCTTCAGTTCCAAAGCGCCCCGTATGGATGCGCCCAACAAAGCACAAATCCATGCGTCCTAAATCAAACATGGACCCATGCACCCATTTCGGCTCGTCACCCATCAAGCAATTAATGCTCAAGTGACAGAGTTGGCAGCACGTCCCCCGAGGACTGAACAGTTAGCAGCTTTGTCAGAAGACGAAGCGTCGCTGACATCAGCATCATCATTACTTTCCTCCGAAGATTATGACCCACGTGGCCGACCAACCATTTGCATGCACCTCAGCGGCCATGCGCCTGAAGACTCGCATGCGCCTCAAAAGCCGTGCGCCCCGACCGGTTCGTGACTCCTGAAGGTTGTGAGCCAAAGTCTTCTCATGCGCCCAATCCCAGGCGCATCCTATCAGATCACTCTCCACCAAATCCGAGATCTTTGAGCAACGGGCATGCGCCACGTGTCCTTTGACTCAATTCAGCCTATGAAGGGGTGCTAATCACCCAAGATCTCAGCAACTGAAAGATCCTATCCTCTGCTACGTGTCAACTCATAAATGCAGCATGAATAATTCAACCCACAAATGATGGTGCATCATCCATGCGCCTCCCGCAGCTTCAACCACGTGGCGTCCCCATGTATAGGCGCATCCTACATATGCGCGCATGAGCAGTCAGCCTGCAAACTATAAATAGAGGGATCATTTCCTTCTTCCAGATAGATATGGACCACGTACTATACATACGTACACAGACAGAAACATGCATCAGAGTTATCATCCACCAAGATCGGAAGAGACACTCAACGTCTTCTTCCCATCTGCAAACTCCAGCACCCAGAGCAACTCAGACCTTCAGAGAACCGAGAACCGTCGTCAGATCGTCAACGGAGTCAACACATTATCACTCGCTCCATCGACACAGGGACCCAGATAAACAAAAGTGTTCTCCTAGGACTACATCTAAGTCCTACATTGTAACACTGTTCTGTTTGTAATTGAAATTGCAATAAAAAGATTTTAATGGCAAACAATAAGGAGTTTATCTCTGAAGGCAGTGTGAGCCTTTCGAAGCGGCTGCTGAAGCCGAAGAAGACACGCCAAGTCTGGTGCACAAAGGCGATGTACCGAGCACCACTACTGAATGGGATACGCCACTGCAGTCCTCACTCTTGGCTGATGTTCTCAGCAAGCAAGACATTGCCGCTGGTGCATCGTATCTGCTTGGAAAGCATAGCGTTGACCGCAGCTTCTAACCATCTTCTTTTCAATCGAAGAAGATGTGCCGACGAAGCAAGGACGCAACCAGTCTCCAACGCATAAGCTCTGATGTTCAGAAGAAAACATCTGTCTTTGACAGAATCACTCACTGTCATGGCGAGAAAGAATTGGATTCTGAGTACTATGCGCCTTTACGGGCTAGTACGAAGAAGTCCGAAGCAGCACGGGCCATGCACCCCAAACGTGCTATGCCAGCAGCCAACAAAAAATGCATGCTAAAAGTCATGCCTGCTGCTGATGGTAAGCTGTACAGAGTCGACTCGGATGCTTTTGCACCAGCAACGAGTTGACTCTCAAAGTCCCCTTCCCACTTAGGAGCATCCCCTACACATGGAGCCAAGCTGGGTGGGGCAAATCTTGCGGCTATAAACCCATGCGCCCGCGTTGGCTGTGCGCATGAAGTGGGTTCAAGTCGTAATCTATGTTGTTCTCTCACCAATGATCTGGGCACATCTCATGCGTTGGAACCAGATCAGGGGCACAACATTCACATATCCACCCTGGTGCTTGGCCCTGCTATGCGCCTAAAATGGGTGCGAATATGAAACTCTCCCTACATGACCTACGCAATGTGATCACTCACAGGCGTAGATCGGAAGAGATAACCTACGTGCACGATGTGCCTCTCGCGGGGCATACTTGTGCTATGGTCACTATCAATTACTGTTGTTGCAAAACAACGGATGTACCACCTAGACAGTTTGTATTCCAACGACTGCAACCAGCTGCACCCATCCAACATCGCCTCAGAAAAAGAGTGCCAATTGACGACGAGATGAAACCCCCGGTTGCCTCGTGCCACGTCGTCCCCAACTCCCATACATCGGGGAGAAAAACAAGCTCCACCAACTCCTCGACCTCGGCTAGCTCATCAAAAAGCCGACCGAAGAAGAGCCAAGCAATAACCCCGTCAACCGGGGTATTCCCGGGTAATCGGTTGAGGATGAAGGCTCCAGCAACGACACAACCTGGGGGTGATCAGATCCCGACTGTCCACGACAACCCCTCGTTCGAGGATGAGGGTATCTACCAGGAACTGACATCGATGTAGCCGGGGGGAGCGAATACGAAGTATCAGAAGAAGAAACTCTTAGGCCAACCTTCCCACAAGAAAGCGAGGCTGAAAGTGAAGTATCAACCGATCCATCCACTTCTACCCACGTCATGCCCGTCTACATGGCAGGGGGTGGCGACGAAGAAGAAATCGATACTTCAGCTCCGGATCTCGTACAGCGCATGGACACCCTGTTAGATGGCCTCAAGACCCTCTCCACCACCATGTAATCCTTGACCCAAGTAGTGTTTGAGATTCGGAATATTCTGACTTCTCAAAGGGCACCTGCATCTACCAGCCTTAATCCTGGGGCTAACGGAGAGTCTAATATACCCCCTCAACGGGTATCTTCGGGAACAGATCATCACACCGTATCTCGGATGTCAGCTCCTTCGGGTACCGGACTTCATACTTTACCTTCTTCACCTGCTCCTAGCTCTACAGAGGAGCTGGTTAAGATAGTAAAAGATCTGTGCGATCGCTTTGAAGCGCGGAATAAACAAGAGGAACACCAGAAGTTGGGGATTCGACAACCTTATCCTTCTGAGTGGAACAAGGTAGTTTATTCTCCTAAATATAAACCACAAACATTGACACCATACGACGGAAAAGATTCTCCCTACCGATTCTTGACCTACTTCCATTCTGTGACGGGGCATCTCCCGAAGGAAGACGCCATACTTACAAGCTTGTTCTTGGGGGCATTAAAGGGAGTTGCTTACGACTGGTATTGCAGTCTCCCTGACAACTGCATATCCTCCTTCGACGACTTGACGCATCTGTTCTTCGATCGATTTTACGACGGTGGAAAAGACATGACCATGTCATCTCTAATAGAAGTGGTCTAAAAGGAGAAAGAGACAGCTCGAGCTTTCATCGAATGCTTCCGTCAGGCATCCTTAAGGTTGCCTCCTGACAAACCAGAACATGTGCTGATCGATTCCTATAACATGAATATGACGCCTGCAATCAAAATTTGGCTCGACTCTGTCCAACGTCTAGATTGGAGTTCGCTGATCATCGGGGCCGAGGCTGTCGAGAAAAAGGCACGCGATGCCCGGCTTCTAGGGGTCAGTTTTCCTGTATTCAACGACAAAGGGAAACGTGCCGCCAACAGCAGCAATGGACGCAAACCGAAAGAAAAACATGCATTGACTGTCAATGCCTCGAAAAGCACACAAGGGCCGCTCAGAAACCACCGTCCGTACCAAGACTGAAGGAGGTTTACTCCTTCAATGACGAAGATACCCTACAACTCTTCGAGGTGCTAAAGCAGAGCGACAAAATCTTGTTGCCTGATCCAAAGCGTCCTGACGAGATAGACAGGGTAGACGACCCGAGGTAGTGTCACTACCATCGGTTCGTCGGGCATCCGACTCGAGACTGCTATATCCTGAAGAACTACATACAATGCATGATCAATGCGAACGTCCTCTCGCTTGATTATGAAGAGAAGATAGTCTCGACCAACATGGTGTCACTCTAGTTTGGCACCTTGCCACCTACTGAAGCTCAAGATGGTGTCATTTCCATCTCAAAGGCGACAATGAAAGTAATCAAGCCTCCACCAACTCATAACAATATAAGTGGATTGATACCACTCACAATATTCCGGGGAGAGATCATGTGGTTTCACCCAAATCTAGCGCCGGAATTGACTCAACCGGGGGTACATTCTTCCTCCAAAGCCAAAGGCAAGAAGACCAAATCTTGCCGAATGGTTACTTCCTCCCCCAAGGAAGCCCTGTCTGTACAAACGCGTTTACAACAGAACTCTCAACAAGAGGAGGCTCCGGTCGAAGTGACGTCTCCTATCACCACTACGGCTACCCAAGGAGAAGGATCATCCCAACCTCCAGCAGCCGACAAACAGAGACAGAAGGAGGCCCGTTTTGATAGGCCTCTATGAAAAGATAATGCTCCGGGGTTGACCAAACCCCACAACTTCGACATACTGGCACAGCTCGCCAGTACTCCCGCTCGGCTGTCCCTATTTGAGCTCCTCTAGCTATCCAAAGATACTCAGGAGGCTCTATGTGAAGCATTGAAGGATGTTGAGTCCTTCATCAGACAGGTCAAGCAACATGAAGAAGATCCAGCATTATGTCCGTACTGCAATAGTGTAGGGGAAATCATCTCCAACATCACATTCACACATCAAGACATGTTACTCAAGAACAATCGACACAACAGACCGTTGTATTACACAGGGTATGTCGGTGCCATCAAAGTCGATCGGATTCAGATCGACCCTTGGTATTCTCTTAGGATTGTCCCCCGAACTCTGCTTCAAACATTGGAGATCCCGATGCATCGTCTGACGGCATCCCATACTACAATCAGCGGCTTCAACACTAGCAGGAGTGAACCACTGGACAAGATTCGGCTGAAATGTCATATCGGCGATCTCCAGACCGAGGTAACTTGCTACGTCGTAGATGTGGATGTCAATTATAACATCCTGCTAGGATGACCATGGATACACGAATACATGGTGGTGCCATCTACTCTACACCAATATATGAAATACGTGTCCACCAACGGCATAGTCAGAATGGAGTTTGCTGATGTCCATCCTTTCAGAGGGATTGAGGCCTTTTTTTTACCGATTCCTATTTATACAAATCAATTCATCTGGACGATGAAGCCAACGATGTCGATGACGAAGTAGAAGCCGAAGCAGAGGTTGACACTGAAACAAAAATGATGACCAGTGCCCCTTTGAAGGTGCGACTCAAATGAGAATCTCCCCAGGCGTCAGCCCCTATCATGGTCAAACTACGTGGAAGGCCACCTGCCTCCTTGGCTGAAACGACCACTGAAGGCCCTTTGAAGATACGACTTAAGGGGAGACCTCCCCAAGTGTTGGCTCCCTTTGTGGTTAAGCTGCACGGGAAAGCACCAATCTTCGAGGAGTCAGCTGAGGCACCTCTCAAAGTACGACTCAAGGGGAGACCTCCCCAATCGTCCGCTCCCCTCACTGTCAAGCTATGAGGGAAGGCCCCAAAATCTCTTTCAGCACAGGCTCAAGAGCCGGTAGGGGTCAAACTCCCTGTAGCTGCCCTTCCCAGAAATTTGGAATATTTTCTATTATAATTATTTTATTAGAATGGTGATTTTAGATTTTATAGATAATTATTTAGTTAATTTTACGGTAGATGATTTTAGCCATAGTGGAGATTTGGAGTACAAGGTGACTAGAAATCGTGGCACTGATAGTGCAATGGCGTGCCTAGACTAGTGTATTAGCCATGCCAAGGAAGGCCGAGCCATAGTAATGTCCTAACTAGAAAAACCAGACCAAGTTATGACATGACAATTATAAATAGTTTAATTATTCATTATTAATATTATTTGACGTCTAGGTGACCCGGTCGTACCAAACCTGTCCCGACTGGACCCGAACCGAACCCAAACCCATGTAGTCAGGCGGCACATCCAAGGACATACGTATTGAGGAAATTTGGTATGAGGGTATTGAATTTCATTTTATTGGTAAATGAATATTCTCTAAGTATTCGTGATTTAAATATTATAAATATTACTATTAGTATTATTCGGTGACTTTTGTATAAAATAGGCCCTCGTATATTTTGAAGATTTTAGACTGTACATATTGGTATATACGCCTTTATTTGGTTTATCGAATTTCGTTATTATTATTATTGTTATTATTATTATTATTATTATTATTATTATTATTATTATTATTTTATTATCAATATTGATGAGGTTAATATGAAATAATACTATTTTACTATTATTGGTTATCTGTGTATATATATATATAATATGTATATGTATATATATAAATATTCGTATGTATATAAGTGCATATATAAATATGCGTATATACGTATGGATATATATATATATATATATATATATATATATATATATATATATATATATATATATATATATATATATATATATATATATTATTAGATGTATAGATATGTATAATTTCAAAATACATATATATGAGTATAGGTGCGTGTATATACGAATATATATATATATACTAGTACATATGTATCTGTATATATAACTATATATATATATGTGTGCGTATATATATACGTATAAACGTACGTAGATATTTATATATATATGAAATAAAAATAATAATAAAAAAAGAAATAGGAAAAGAATAAATATAAATAAAAGGGGAGAAGTTGCTACTATAGCTACAGTAGCAGTGGAGCCGAGCCCTGGGAATCTCGGCCCAAACCGAGAGCAACAACTGGTATTTATATACGTGTAGTATATATAAAGAGCGCGAGAGATTGAGAGATGAGTTCGACGAAACCCTAACCCTTGATGACCCAGCGCCGCCCAGGACTGCGCGCGCCCCTCCCATGCACGCTCCGCCGCACGTCGCCGGCGGTCGGCCGCGCCGGAGCGCGCGAGCGCACAGGCATGCGCGCACGGGTACAGAGCAACAGCCGCAGTGGAGGGCGATGTTCGTCACGAGAAATCTCCGCGCATGATCGATCATTCACCAAGCCGTCTACTCTGGTACGAACATGATATATACGACTTTGATTGTCTTCATTTAGTTTTAAATCATACGAACTAGGTAGCCCGATAACTCGACGCAAAGTCGAACAAAAAACTGTTCTCAAAACAGTTCACTTGACAGCCCTTGAACCCATGTTGGAGGATCAATCCCGATCAATCCAGCGACCATCTTGGTAAACCCTCTGAACAGTGTTTGAAGACAACATATAGGGCTTCCCAACCCTTTTTGTGGATTTGGAAATAATCGACTACGTGTCGAGAAATCCGATCCCGAAGTTCACCGAAAATCTGTTTTGAAAATCACAAAATCCTTCGATACGACGTGCGTTCCGCCATTTCGTGCGACGTGATCGCGAACCGAAAGCATCGAAAGGTGCGTATCGGCTTCGTGGTCGTGTGGGCTTTGGCGGAATTCAAATTGGTCGCGTGTGCGCGACGAATTTGATGCGTATCCGTCAAAATTCCCCGTATCGGCCTCTGTGCAAACTTCTCAATTACTTTGTGCACGCTCGTCAGATCGAGACGAAACTTGCGCCAACAGAACCGTATCATTTTTCTGGTCTTGTATGCCAAGTTTGGTCCGATTTTGAGACAGTTGATAAAATCACCGTTTTGCGGGCCACACGATTCCACTCAACTGGCGATTTTGTGTACGGCCCGCCGGAATCCAACTCTGGATATACGGTTGGGTTCGTATCAAAAAACTGGATCCATAGACATGTAGTTTGGCGACTTTAGAGACCGTTGACTCTGGCACGCTTTTCGGTGCAAAGTGGGTCCAACGGCGGACACCATTTTGGCCCGAAATTACCGTTTTGCCCCTGTATCCAGAATTGGACTTAAGGACAGGCGATCCTAGCTAATTGGACTATTCTGAGATCATTGGTATTGTCTATTTCAGCTTCAGGGGACTGTTGTACGGGTTTTGACTATTGGGACATATTGAGTAATTTGGATCATCGGTTTCACCAGCACAGGACCACATGCGAGTACAGTTTATTGTCTACATTTCGATATTAATTTTTACTATATTTTATTGATTGGCCATTGGTTATGTGATTATTTTCTATTATAAATTATTGAGTCGGGAATGAGAAGTACCAACGATGTATGATCTGACCTTAGACCGTGTAGACAGTAATTTATTTATTTCTTGTAGACAGTGTAGACAGTGATTTACTTATTTCTTGTAGACAGTGTAGACAGTAATTTATTTATTGCAAAGTAGACAGTGTAGACCGTGATTATTACTGCATTTAAACTGTGTAGATCGTGATTATTATTTTGTAGACAGTGTTTCTTTACTGCAATATTTTCTGTAGACCGTGTAACTGTAGACCGTGTAACTGTAGATCGTGTAACTTTAGACCGTGTAGACCGTGTAGACCGTGTCGCATAATTGTCCCGAGACCGATCACATATCAAAGGTACTTCTAACAGTTGGGGAAAGTATTTGGTGTCTATTTATTTACTATTGGTTTTTCGTATTTCCTGTTTATTTTCAAACCCATGATTGATGTCTAACCTTTGTCTTATAGTCATTTTCTTTATTTGAAATTGCATTCAGTGAATTGTGCTCGTTCCATTCCTGACTGAAAACCAACATTTTTTAGGTTAGCTGTGGATTCATTTAGCTTGGGGAGTGACGGGAATACTTGCAGACAAAAGCCTAAGAGACTAGTTAGATAGTTGAGTATTAGTCATTCAATAATTGTACAAGTTTATATTTTCTGCAAATGTAAAACTTGTGATCATTGTAAATTAAATTAATTTTGTGAATGAGTATTATTTGTGATTTTGATCTTCATGGCCGTGACAGCGTTCTACCGCCGACACTGTGGCGTAGGCTGGCTTGGACACGTCTTGTATCCGTTTTAAAAAAAACGGGTGCGGGTCGTGACAAGTTTTTGTGGTGGCCCATGCAGGTCAGTCTTCGCAAATCACGCGAACTCGTGATGGTACTTAAGTTAGTTATACTATTGCGAGCCTGCGACAAAGAAATGCTCATTCACGAATTAAGATTAATTTAATTTAAGTGAATGACTAGGACTAGGAGTCCCTTATACAAATTTACCGATGGGTAGTCTAGGCCATGCAATTTAGGATGGGGGTCGTTAATTTTGATATCGTGTCAGATCCCCATAGTTACACTATTACCTCTTGATAGGACGATATGATCCAATGTGGATAGATTATTCACTTGGTGAGGCAGAGTTTCCTAGAGTAATGATCTAACCTTGATGAATTATTCAATTCATTCTCTTTGCCTCTTAGATATCATCCCCATATCCTAGCCGAATTATCTATATAATTGCTAGTTGCCCTAAGAATCATTATTTTACAAAATTCTGATTTTGTTGTCCATATACGGACCTCGAGTTAGTTTCGATTCAAGTTTGTCCCTCAGAGGCTTGAATACACATGGAAGAGTTAGAATGTTTGTATTTCTTTTGTCCTCAGTTATTTTTCCCTGTGCAATCTTTTATCTTAAGGGTTGTGACTGATAGGACAAATGCTTACGCTTTATTTCATAGGCAATTTGTTTGAATCTCTAGGAGCTCATGGATTTTTACGGATGTAGTTAAAAGAATATTAGTTGACTCATGATGGCAGGACATCAGCGCACTGTCGCCATTTATTTGAATTATAGAAACCATAGATTCACTGCAGCCAGTAGCGCACTGGCGAGACACGACCCCTAGAATTGAAATTAGTCTAAGAAAATATAGGTTATAGAATATTTCTAAAACTATGGCTAGAGGTCCTCTTTTGACCGTAACCCTTGTGTCAATATGGGGTAGAGTATCGAATAGCATAGCACCCTGAAATCACGAAACCAAAGGTTTACCACAGCCCGAGTATACGGGCGAGGCATAACTCTCGGTGAAATGACTTCAAACGTGATTACAGGTTTAGGATACTATGGAGGATAGGACAATGCCATGTATGTCCCATAAGATCCAAAGCCAATATTAGTGGAAGTTCTGTAAGTTGAGTAACATGTCTCCCAACCTAGCATTATGTGGTCCTTGTGATCTATTGACGAGGTAATTGACCGACACTAATAAGTTACCAAGAATATAGAATCCAGAGTTCCATAACCCATTAGTTGACCAAGACCTTATGGACAGGAAGATTTTAGAAAGATTGTATAAGCAAGGACACCAGGTAAGTTTTGATTCTCTCTAAACTCGAACTACTTGTGCCTCTTTTCAAAAATCTCGCGTACTTGTATCTTGACTATCTTGACCAACGCTGCTATTACAGCCTAGTTTTTGCAAGCTTACTCTTCTATCGAGCTTGATTCGAGGCATATGTTTAGTGGGGACGCCTGCTAACTTATTGTCTAATCAGAATCAGTGTATTATGGTCTGATCAACCATGATGCATTTGGTTCGCACTTTATTTAATTATCCTACGTGGATTGAGATATAGATGTCTCTAGGGTCTCATCCACGACTGCATTGACAATTCCTCTTGAATTATATGTTCGCCCTTGAATCACAAAATTGTATTCAGTAACATCTCCCTTGAATTCTTTATTGTTTTTATCTTTCACCGATTTGGAAAGACGAAAGCTCGTGATGGTAGAGAGATACAGAGTATTCCCATGGCTATGATAATGGTAGGCACAAGTGTAGCTACCAACGGCCAGTCCTGTGATTGAGTTACTCGTTCTCCTCTCGACCCCAAACTGTTATCGGGACTTTCAAGCCATCTTAATTTAAGAATGATTAGGGTTTTACCCTTAGTCGTAATGCCAACCTAGGAGACTACCTATTCTCAAGAGACCAAATATTGTGAACCTCTAACCATCCTTTAAAGCTTGCTTCAACTAGAACTCGTGTGACAATAGTCCGGCAGACTCGACACAAATAGAAATACATGACTTGGTTGTTAGAAATCTTTTTCATATGATGTGCCCTAGAGTTGGTTATCCCATCGATAACTCTTGTATACGGTGGACGAGTAGGTCATTCTATTTTATCGACCGTGTGTAATTGTACACACTCATGTTCCATTTATTGAGGAACGATCATTGACTTGACTTATAACCATCGTACCCCGTTCCGTCGTGCTTGATTCTTTATTAACAAGAGTCGAGATACAATACCTGGATTTTGGAATTCTTCTGACCTCATTATTCCTAAGACTATGTCCTAGCTTCTAAGGTGGGTAGACCGTAAGCCTTCTAAAAATTTTAGGATACACGAGGATTACCGATTGATTAGAATAACTTCCATTAGGATGATGATTAGTGCCCTTGGACTCCCACTTTTCATTTAGATCATTTTGTGTCCCCGGGCGTGTCATTAATATTCGGAGCACGAGACCAGCTGTTACCTTCCAACAAAGTTCATATGCAAGATCTAGACGAGTCCTCCTTCATCTAGGTATATCATATCCCACTCAAACATGTCCCCTTGTATTCTATTTTTATGGTACGACTTTCAGGTCAAAAGGTCTAGCTATAACCCTTACCATAATACCCGTAACTTTCTGACTACAATTAGAGACTCAACCTCGACTCAATTCATCCGACCTAATATATGGTTGCGATCGACTCAAGGCCCACTACGCGTATGTCACTAATGTGCCACTCAATTGTGTCTTCTCGTGCCACTTAAACACAAAAGTCACTGAAGACGCATTATTGGGCTTTAGAGGCCTAGTTAACCATTCCGACTGCCCAACTAATTTAACCACTTGGGTTGAAATCTATTCTAGGTTACCCTAACCTAATAGAAATAGTTTATCATGGGAATATTATCCAGTCAATGTAGATTGAAATCCTAGGTTCAACCAACCAGCGATTGATGTCCAATCAGGAAACCCGTTAAGACCCAGTAAAACCCATACATACATACCACTATATTTGGACTATGAAACCAAACTATTTGAAATAGGTCCCTATACCTATTATGTAGTCTCCCCTCTTAGATTGTGAAGTCATTCGTAACCAATATTCCATCTACCTGGAAGTTGCGATACGATCTTGTATCGCATTTTATCCTTGCTCGTGTGTTTAAATAACCACGGAAAATATCACAATCTTGACTCCTCAAAATTCTGTTCTATTATGGAACCTTGTTTAGATAAATTTCGAGAACGGAACTTCTTTATTGCACGGAGTGCAAGCCCTCTGAGAAATGAAGGGTCCTTCGAGTTAGCAAGTGACCGAACTAGAGTAGCATAATCTAGCAAATAAGGAAATGGTTCATGAATTTTCTTTCTAGCTGTATCATTTGGATACCGCTACTGCTCTTGAAACTTCATTTTTACTCTCGATTGTTCTTCCTTATCTTCATGTCCTTCCTATTTCGGAGCGACGATGGTCATACTTATTAGAATTTACCAATATTTTAGCTACGTGTGTAAAATTGTTGCTGGATAAATTTTTGGGTTGTTGATAGATAAGAGAGGATTATAGATGTCATATACCGTAGATATCTATTGGTAGATATTTTTTGCAATTAGTTGGAGGATTTTAATATTTTAGTGACATGAGATTTGAGGGAGTAGTGTGACCAAAGGTGGGTAGAAGTTCTCGAAGTTTCGTAGTTACAAAATGGCTAGAAGGGGGATACAACTATTTTCGAGGAAATTAAGGTAATTGTATATTTTCTTTGAATTGTAAGGAGTAGTTATTGTAGGTCCTAAAAAAATCAAGTTGCACACATCAACAAAGTCATGAAGATCGAGAAATGCATATTTTAAATGAACTGCGCAGATATCAGATTGCGCACACTAGACTGTGCACACTTTCAACTGCGCAGGCTAACGTGGCAAAAGTCATCATTACCTGACACAATCAAATCTTCTGACAGCTGACAGCGCGGAGAACGAGGCGACTGTTTGTTTATCGTGCAGTACGGCGCTCGAGGACAGCTGGCAGCGTAATTGGCCAACCACTCTGTACGCAGTCCATGCGTGCGCAACCCGATGCCAGCGCAATTCAAGTTGCGCACTCTATCAAAACAACTGACAAAATACACGTGACATTCATGCCATCAATTGCCCATTACGTGGCAACTGTCTATGCACGATCATGCGCATTTCAACCAAAAGATGCCATGTGTCCAAGACAGTTGGCCCACGATCCAACAACTGCCTGCGCAGTCCATAGATGCGCAATCCAATATGCGCAGTTCAGAATAACTAAAAGTTAGTTATTTCCAGAACTCTATAAATAGAGTTTCAAGTCTTTATTCAAGGGGATCAGACATAAAAGTTCAGAAATATCAGAGAGTTCGGGAGTTCTTGCCAAAGTGCTGCTGCATTCTTCCGAGGCTTTTGCCTTCAACTTCAACTTCCGAGGCTACCGTCTTCAAAGTTCACATCGTCCAAGGGATAAAGCAATCGTCTTCTAGATTGGATTCCTACAGTTGTACCTTTCCCAGAATTCTTGTAATCTTTACAAAGTTTGTATCAATAAAGTTTCATACTTTTGTTTTTGCAAACAAAATGGCGACTCTGCTGGGGACGACTTTCTCCTCCGACGAGGAAGTGACAACTCAATGTGACGTAGCGTCTATCGGCAAGACGCAGAAGACTCTGGTTGTGAAGGTCAACCAGACAGCTTACGAAGCCATGATCAACTCCAAGACCACCCCTGCACTGCAACAACTTCTGCTACGAGCAAAGTGCGTCTAGTGTGGATCCCCAAGACTGCTGCACAGTCTGGCAGTTCTGCTTCCAAGGCTGCTGCGCAATCTGTGGCACAGTCTACCAGCAAGACTGCTGTGCAGTCTATTCATTCTGCCACCAAGCCTGGTGTGTAGTCTGTTGTTTCAACTGTTGCACAGTCTGTTTCAACTACTCGTGCGCAGTCTGCTGTGGGCAGTACACAAGCTACTTCTTATGCTGCCTTGTCAAAGTATAAGACTCCTATGTCCCTGGCACAGTTAGCAGCAATTCTTCCTGAGCAAACCAACATTCCAGCAACTAGAGTGCATCCTAAACACTCTGAGGCAAGAACTCCTGATGCGCAAACCACAATCTCTGTGGCCAGAACCAGTGCACCCTCTGCCAGAGTTACTCATGCGCAAGTGGCCAGTGCCCCATCAACTCATGCGCAAACTATGCCTGCGCAATCCAAAAGAGACAGCCCTTTGGCTAATCTCTCTTCCTCTCACAACAAAGGCAAAGGCTCAGTTCCTCTTCTCAAGCACTCTGCTGCTCTAGCACAATCCACTGGGGGTAGTCTTTTGGCTATTCCTCCTCCTCAAAACAAAAGAAAAGGCCCTTTGGTCTTTTCTCAAACTTCTTTGTCTCATGACTTAGAAGACAACAGAGGGAAACGCTCTTTAGCTAACCCTTCTTCCCAAAACAAAGGAAAAGGCCCTTTGGTCTTTTCTCAGTCTTCTTCGGTCTTTACCATGGAAGATCAACCTGAACGTGCCTCGGCACCATTCAGTACAAGAACTCCTCCAAACAAGGATTCTTCTTTCCTTCATATCAAGAGAACTTGTACTGATCAAAGAGGTATTCTGCCTACCCCGGTAGCAGAATTCCAAGATCTCCCGACTCTCATGATATCCCGTTCAAGACAGGGAAAATTGCTGGTGTCTCAAACAGAAACCCCTGGGGGTGAATTTACAGATCTAAGAACTTATCTCAACAAACCAACTTCGGCGAAACACAAACAGCCAATGCCGAAGACCAAACATCATCAGAAGCAAGTTTCCAGGGTCAAGAACCCCGACACCTATGCCAATAAAGTGAGCACTTCCCTGTATACTCAAGGGACAAAATATTTGAAGAACCGGAACCATGTTCCGAATATTGTCAAAGAACAGATCCCTCAACCTTTTGATCTCCGGGATCATCTCAGGCAAAAGCGGGATAACATTTCGACACCTCCAGTTCAATCATCTGATCATCATTGCAATCATAAAGTCATAATCCAGTGTTGTTGTCAAACGACAAAACGATCTATATTTGATCGTCTGAACTTTGCAAACTCTGGACCTAAGTCAGAGGATGAAGATGAAGTGTTGTACGCTTCTGTTAACATGACTTCTCGAGACACTGGGGGTAGAAAGTGCTCTAAGCACGGCAAGCCTCGCCGTCCTAGTCAACGGTATTTAGATTTACTCTAGGAATCTTCTGAAGGAGTATTTCAACATACTCGTTCCCGAAGCCGAGATACAATTGGTCAAAGGAATCTTCAAGATCCTTCGGGTCATTTTCTTCCTTCTCAGTCAGGAGATGACGCTTTCTCCGACTATGATGCATACAGTGAAAGCTCTGAACAGACAGTGTCTTCCACTGTATCAAGAGAAGTGACAGCTTATGTTGTCAATGAAGATCCAGATGCTTCAACTTCTGCAAATCAGGAACAGCGAATCGCTGCACTAGAAGATAAGCTGAAGACCATGGCTGAAATGGTCGCCAGTATGCATTCTATTATTGTGGCACAACATGCTACACCTCCGACTGTACCTGCTGCAAGTCCAGAAATCATAGCATCGTATGTGCCTGTTAGTGCAGGGCTGGAGGTAGCAACTCCTCAAATACCCCTTGTACAAGTTCAACCTACACCTAGTCAGTCAGGTGCTGGGGGTAGTGCTTACAATGCTGTTCCTCCTCCTACTGCTCTGACTCAACCTGCTCCTTCTTCATCATCTGAAGACGCCAATGAAGCCGTCAAACTCTTGCGAACCCAGTTCGAGGCTTTCAAAGAGAAAGACAACTTACAGAGGCTGGGGATCAAGCAGCCCTACCCAGTTGAATAGAAGGAAGTCCCATTTCCTCCTAAATATAAGATTCCAACAATCTCTCTGTTTGATGGCAGTACCTCTCCAAGCCAGTTTATCAATCACTTTGAGGTAATGACAGTCCAACTTCAACCAAATGCCGCTCTTCTTACCAGAGTGTTCGTCGGTTGTTTAGCCGGCGTAGCATACGACTGGTACAGAAGTTTGCCCGATGGTTGTATCACTTCCTTCTCAGGGCTCAAACAAATATTCCTGGAACGATTCTATGAGGGGATCAACGACATGACTATGTCAGCCCTCAATAAAATCAAACAGAAACACAATGAAACCGCTGAGAGTTTTATCGAACGGTTCCGCCGAGAAGCCTTGAAGATGCCTCCCGGAACTCCAGCTGCTGTCACTATTGATACTTGCAAGGCAAATCTTTTGCCTATCATCAGTATGTGGACAGGATCTACTCAATTCCAAGATTGGCCCTCCTTCATTGTCAACGCTAAAGCAGCTGAAGTTAGCGCCGACAAATTCAAGCAGCTGGGGGTACAAATGTCTAACCCCGACCGGGATGAACACCAGACATCAGGTGGTGGCAACCGCCAGAACAACCACAAAGCAAAAGAAACTTTGAACATCAATTTGAACAAGAATAAAGAATCTCCGACGGTCAACGTAGCTCCTCCTACGTCCACTTCTACTCCTTCAGCACCTCCATCGAGGGAACCTCATCCTAAAGTAGAATACTTCTTCGACGAGAATGACACTGCAAGCATCTTTGATTGTTTAATCAAAAGCAACAAGATACAACTCCCCGACCCAAAGAAGCCTGATGAAGTCGGTAAGACTGATCATCCCAAATATTGTGTCTATCATAGGTTCATTGGGCATCCTACTCGAGCATGCTACGTGCTCAAAGGCAAGATACAAGAGCTGGTCAATGCTGGTGTTGTTACTCTGCAGCAAGACGAGAAGACTGTGACTGCAAACATGGTCTCAGTTCAATTCGGTGACTTCCCTCCGTAGATGGTGCAACATGGCGTCATTCCTATCCCCAAAGCTACTCTTGAGATTGAGAATCTCCCTCCTCCACCAAATGAAGGTCTCGTTCCCTTGTCTCTTGACAATGGCAAGATTATGTGGATTCATCCGGATCTTGCTTCAGAGTTCGAGCTTCCCTCTTCATCCAACAAGAAAGACCGCTCTAAGAGCAAGACAAAGACTTGTAACATGGTGTCTTTTGACCCCATAATTGACGAAGAAATGTTATTGGGTACCAGATCAGGGAAAGCCTATCTGAAGGATTACCCTGAAACTCAAGAGAATCCTGCTTCCGAGCCTGCTCCAGTGCAGCCTGCTTCTACTGAAGATATTCCTGCTGCACCCTCACAGGTTGTGGTACCCCTTCCTCCCAAGCCGATAGCTGACAAAGGCAAACAACAAGTCCGCTTTGACAAGCCCTTAAAGAAGTCATCTCCCACATGACTTGAGAAGCCTTACAACTTCGATATTTTGGCTCAATTAGCCAATACACCGGCCCGGCTGTCAATCTTTGAACTCTTGCGTCTCTCCAAAGAGACTCGGGAAACTCTGAGAGATGCTCTTATGCAAGCTGAAACTTGTCTAGCCCTTCTGAAGAAGCCTACAACAGAGCCAGTTTCTTGTCTTCATTGTCATAGTGTTATGGAATTGATTCCAAACATAACTTTCACACAAGATGACATGCTGATGGAGGACAACAGGCATGACCGTCCTCTTTACTACACGGGATATGTCGACTCAATGAAAGTCGATCAAATTCTTATAGATCCAGGGTCTGCTCTCAGCATCATGCCGAAGACAATGTTGGATGCACTAAAGATCCCAGTGCATAGTCTCTCCAGTACAATCACCACCATTCTTGGATTCAACCAAGGGAGAAGCGAGCCTTTGGGCAAGATTCGCCTAAAACTCCAAATAGGCAATCTTCGCACAAAAGTGACCTTCTACATCATTGACAATCATGGTTGTTCTTATAATGCCTTGTTGGGAAGACCATTTCTGCATGAGCACAATATTGTTCCGTCGACTCTCCATCAATGTTTTAAATACGTTGATGACAATGGAGAAGTGCAAAAGGAGGTCGCTGATCTCTATCCTTTTAAAGGCGTCGAAGCATACTGTAATGATGCTCGTATGTATAAGGATGAATTCATGAAGGTGGTGTTGTCTCTGGATACCGAAGAAGAGCAAGAAGTAGTACGTAAAGACACCCTTATCATACCTGTTAAAGGGCGAGTCTCTCATCCTCAGTCCTCTAAGCCACTGGCTATTCACTTGCCAGTCCAGAAGCAGTCAACTGATGATGATAAAAGGGAGCTCACCTCTTCTGAACCACTTGTTATCGACTTACGTCGTAACAAGGACAAAAAGCAGCTCACTTCTTCTGAGCCACTTGTTATTGATCTAACTCATAACAAGGATAAAAGGGAGCTCACCTCCTCTGAGCCACTTGTTATTGACCTCCGTCGTAACAAGGCCAATCCTCCTCCACGTTCTTCTTCTCCCCCTCTTGTAATCAATCTGACTAAGCCTGCTAAGGCTAATGGTCCTGCAGTAAATACGAATGTACAGATCAATGAAAAAACATCTACTTTCCAGTATACTGATGTCATTTATCATACTAAATGCTATTTGGATATGTTAGATAGCTTTCGATCATTTACAATGGAAGTTGTACAATCTCTTCAAACAGAAGTCTCATTTGAAGATCCAGATGATTCTTACCGTACTGTCCCTTCTCGAAAGAAAGGAGAAAGTCCAATGCTTTTTAGTAAAGGACCGGAACAACAATTCAGCTATACGGATAAAAGCAAGAGTAACGATACAGGACATTTCCAACTCCGTCGTTACAGTCAACAATCAAAAGACATCAACCGAAAAATGGGTTATGACTTCAAAAGTGGCCTCAACTACGACAAGGGTAGGCGAACTCCTGTCCGTACAACTGTCCCGGAAGGAAAGTCAGAAATGTACTACAGCAAGACCAAAAGAGGTCTCGGATATGCTTCTCCTCCGATGCTATCCCCAGCAGTCTCTGACTCTGATAGTGAAGAACGTTCTAATTCTTCTGACTCCAGATCATGGGATTTTGACACCAGTATTGGTGAAATCCATCGGGTGATTGTATCTTCTAATATGGTCTCCGCTGAACTTCCAGAAAGATATGATGAGGATATTGAAGAAAATTTTGAAACAGATCCTTGGGCTCAACAGATGGACAATCAATAGGAACTCCGATTCGAACAGCGAGAACCTTCTACCGAAGATCAATTAATTCAAATTGATGTAGGAGAGAACGGGTCACCTCGTCCAATATTCATCAGCAAGAATCTTCCAGAAGCAGATAAACAAGAGTTGATTCTTCTTATTAAAAAATATATTGATGTCTTTGCCTGGAGCTATGAAGACATGCCCGGTCTAGATCCCAAAGTTGCTACTCACAAATTGAATATTTTACCCAATGCAAAACCAGTCAAGCAGCAACAGCGACGCTTCAAACCAGAAATGATGGATGCGATCGATGATGAAGTCAAGAAGCTCATCGCTTGTGGCTTTATTCGAGAAGAGCAACATCCTGATTGGGTAGCCAATGTTGTCCCAGTTCTGAAGAAAACCGACAAAGTTCGAGTCTGCATCGACTTTCGGGATCTTAATGAAGCATGTCCAAAAGATGAATTTTCTCTCCCTATCACGGACGTCATGATTGACAATACATGTGGGTTTGAGCGAATATCCTTTATGGATGGATTCTCCGGATACAATCAAATTCGGATGAATCTTGAAGATGAAAAACATACTTCTTTCCGCACTCCTCGTGGAGTCTACTGCTATACCGTGATGCCATTTGGTCTCAAGAATGCTGGTACAACTTACCAACGAGCTATGAGTACCATCTTTTGAGATCATCTTCGTAAGACAGTCGAATGCTACGTTGACGATATCGCCGTCAAAAGTCGTCTGAAGGAAGATCATATCCAAGATTTAAGAACTATCTTCAATCTCATGCGCCAACATCAACTCAAAATGAATCCCACCAAGTCATTCTTGGGTGTCTCTAGTGGCAAGTTTCTCGGCTTCGTCATTACCTCTAAGGGTATACACCTAGATCCCGAGAAGATCAAATCCATTCAAGAGATGCGTCCTCCACGCAACCTAAAAGAGCTACGAGAATTCCAAGGTCGACTTGCTTACATCAGGAGGTTCATTTCGAATCTGTCTGGACGCTGCAGACCATTCACTCAGCTGATGAAGAAGGGTGTATCTTTCATTTGGACTGAAAAATGTCAACGAGCATTCGACGACATCAAACGGTACCTCATGAACCCACCAGTCTTGGTGCCACCAATCTCGGGCATACCATTCTTAATGTATGTCCGTGCTATGGATCATTCATTGGGTGCTTTACTTGTCCAAAAGAACAAAGAAGGTCATGAACAGGCCATCTATTATCTTAGTCGTACTATGATTGGTGCTGAACACCGTTATAGTCCGGTCGAAAAAGAATGCTTAGCTCTTATGTTCGCTGTTCAAAAGACTCGACATTACATCATTGGCCAAACTATTCATGTCATATCCCGAGTTAATCCTCTTCGGGTACTCATGAAGAAGCCTAGCACACTCAATTCTCGGCTGGCTACATGGGCCATCCTGCTAGCTCAATATGACATGGTATATGTTCCACAAAAGTCTGTCAAAGGTCAAGCACTGGCAGATTTCTTGGCGGCCCATCCTGTGCCAGAAACATCCAAGCTTTATGACGAAATTCCAGATGAGACATTATAATCAAATATGATTTCTGAAGAATTTCCTACTTGGCGTCTGTTCTTTGACGGTGCATCCAGAATCGGACCAAATGGTGCCATTGTAGCAGGAGTCGGAGTTGTTTTCGTTTCTCCAGATGGGTCAACTATCCAAAGAGCTTACTCTCTAGATGAACCATGCTCCAACAACGTGGCAGAGTATAATGCTCTACTCATTGGCCTTCAGCTAGCTAAACAACTGGATGTTGAATATCTCGAAGTCTACGGCGACTCCAAGCTGGTTGTCAACCAAGTTAGAGGAACCTATGAAGTTTGCCATCAAGATCTGGTGCCATATCATGAAGCAGCAATCAACATAGCTATATCATTCAAAGCTTTTTTCAACGACTATGTTCGCCGAGCTTGCAATACTGAAGCAGATGCCTTGGCCAATCTTGCAGCCGTCTTAGCCATCCCTATTAAAAGACAGCAGGTGGTGGTTATCTCTAATCGAGAGCTATTTTGTATTGAAAACAATCGTAATATTGAATTCAGCAACCTTGTTGAAGTTAATGTTATCGACGAAGATTGGAGAATTCCTTTCATCGATTTTGTGGTTCATGACATACTTCCTGAAGATCCCAAGGAGGCTACGAGTATTCGCCGACGATCTCTCCGGTTCTATTATAATCAAACCACCAAAACTCTCTATCGGCGGACTTATGACGGTCTTCTCTTGCGCTGTCTCGCTGGTGATGAAGCAAAGCAAGTACTGCGCGAACCTCAAGATGGTGTTTGCGGAGCACATCAACCAGGTCCTAAGCTACAGGATCGTATTCGACGTATGGGTTACTATTGGCCCTCTATGGTATCAGATGCCATCGAATATGCAAGAAAATGTCGTGCTTGTCAAATCCATGCAGATTTCATTCACCGACCTTCAGAATTCCTACATCCGACTGTTGCTTCTTGGCCTTTCGAAGCTTGGGGCATGGACGTCATAGGTCCCATCAATCCTCCTTCTTCTAGAGGACATCGGTTCATATTAGTAATAACCGATTACTTCTCTAAATGGGCTGAAGCTATACCTTTGGCTGAAGTCAAGACCAGTAGCGTCATCAACTTCGTCAAACACCATGTCATCTACAGATTTGGTATACCTCGACGAATCATTCACGACAATGGACCTCAATTTATTAGCCAGAAGTTCACAAGATTCTGTGATGATCACCGGATTGACAATGTTGCTTCGACAGCCTACAATCCTGCTGCTAATGGCTTAGCCGAAGCCTTCAACAAAACTATCATCAAGCTTCTCAAGAAGTTTGTATCTACTAACAAACGGAACTGGAGTGAAAAGCTTGGCGAATGTCTATAGGCCTACCGTACTATGGTCCGCAACCCTACAGTCTGTACACCCTTCTCTCTGGTATATGGCTGTGAAGCAGTTCTTCCTCTGGAACTTCAAATCCCATCCTTAAGGATCGCCATTGCTAATGAGCTCACTACAGAGAACAACGATCTTCTTCGACTTCAAGAATTAGAAGCACTCGACGAAAAACGGCTATTGGCACAACAACATATTGAATTATATCAAGGTCGCATCTCAAAGACTTTCAACTGCAAAGTTAAAGTCAGAGCCTTTCAGCAAGGAGAACTTTTTCTAACAGTCAGACGTCCTATGACTATGACTCACATGAGCAAAGGCAAGTTCGACGCGAAGTGGGAAGGTCCTTACATTGTTAGCAAAGTCTTTTCAAATGGAGCCTATCAACTTTCAGAGTTAGATGGTCGAGTTGCAATGATGCCTATCAATGGCAAATTCCTCAAGAAATATTATGTATAAATATAACAGAGATTTCATGTAAATATGATCAGACAATTCATAAATAAAGTTTGATTTTATTTCATCATAAACGATGTTACATAATATCAAGGAAGGTCACTATCATTCTTCTCGACATTGGGACGCGGACCACTGCCGTCTTTATCAAAGACATAATCAGCAAAAGAGCCGAGAACATCTTTGCTGGAACCCACCAGGAACTTGCAAGCAGCCATCCTCATGGCTTCTTCCTCTTCATGAAGAACAGTTTGGCAACTCTAGAGGGGGGTGAATAGAGTTTATATAGAAAAAAATATCCAATTAAAAATAACTCTTTCACCAACAATAAATAATCAGAGTAAAGTGCGGAAAATAAATGAAGAGCAGAAGAGCATACGCAAACACAGCAATTTTAACCTGGTTTCCCTCGTGGAGGACTAGTCCAGGCCTAAGAACTCTAGCTCAGGATTAAATCCACTATTTGTGAAATAGTAGTTTACAACCCGTGCCTTTTCTTCAGAAGAGCACGTCAACTTCTAACAGATGATCGCAGTGGCGATTTGCTTGGAATTGTCCAAGCGACTTCTTCGACTCTTGCACAAGAATCCTAACTGAGAGATGCTGAGCACTCGACACTTAGGAGGCTTGTGGCTAGTAGATGGGAAGGGTATGGCTTACTTGAGCTTATAAGAGAGAAGAGAAAAGAAGATTGGATGGATTGGAATGAGAGAATTCATGCCCTATTTATAGTGTTTTTATAGGCAGAATTCGGCCAGAATTCGGGTAGGAAAATTCAAAAATTTGGCCGTTGGACAACTAGCAACCAGCTAACCCTAAAATTAGGGTTCCTGATTTCTAGGGGACAGAGTTCGGCCCGAACTCTGTGTGGAGGCAGAGTTCGGCCCGAACTCTGTCTCCAGAGCACAGAGTGGTTCTAAGGGGATTTTTGGGCAGTGTTTGGTTCAGTGGAGCTTGGGATTTTGGGTAGGCTGTAGACTAAGTGTCAAGAGCTCAGCAAGACTCAGAGTACACAAGTCTAGACTCAATGAAAATATAAAATACAGACTCGAAAACACACTGAGAGCCGGAGACTGAGCTGTCGTCTGTCTTGAACTGTTATGCAGACGTCGTGTGTCGTATTGAATTAATACAGATATTATTTAGTCAATGTAGTCAATATTTGGTTGACTGTGACTTTGTGTCAACAATCTCCCCCATATTGATAATTGACAAAATAATATATGTATATTCAATATTCATACCTGGACACAGTTGATTATAGCAACATAGCTCCCCCATACTTGATGCCGAGCTAGAATGTAATAGCTCTCCCGTAATCAGTGAACGGTGCTGAGCTAGAAGCAATAGCTCCCCCGTAAATAGTGCATGGAACCTGTATAATATCTCCCAAAAAGCACAAACAAGCACAGAAATACGAAAAGATAGGATCTGATACCAAACAAGTATATCCAGCCATATATATCCAGTCAGAATATACATAGTTCTCCCCCTTTTGGCAGTTAGCAATATAGACTGCAGATAAATGAATAATAAAAGAAAACTGCAGTAGACAATTAATAGTAATACAACCACACCAAGCAGAGAAGAAACAGTATAGAAATAATCAAAAGAAGTACTAGCATAAAGTGTCATAACCAAATGTCAAACACACAACCAGAGTTTAACTACATAAATCCAAGTACAGAAATCCATAATAAACTAAATAACTGAAAAAGAAAATGCATCAACTAATGTCATCATCAGCAGCAGCAGCAGCAGATAGTAGCCAATCTCCATCATGGAGCACGAGATGGTCCAGGAGTGTCAGAACGTCTGGGATCCACAAAAGCAGCACCCGGATCCAGGTAACGCATGACCCACGGATCATCAATGCGATAGCCCTCACGATCGGGATCTCGCTGCATGGGAATGGGCAAAGTAGGATGATGGGACATGGAGTACCGAATATCATGCAGCGAGTTGCTGAGTGCACTCATCTGCAGGGTAGTGCGGTAGTCCATCTGAGCCCACCGATCGTCCTCTAAGTCGAAACGATCCCGGAGCATGGTCTGGATGGAGTCAAGAGTGGCAGGTGGAGGAGGTACATCCTGACCGAGTGGAGGGGCGTCTGGCTCCTCATCATCAGAATGCTCAGAAGCCTCAGGAGAGGCGACGACTGCTTGAGTACGTCGTGCCTTGGACAGGAAAGCAGGAGCAGGCAAGAACGGACAGTCATGAATAGGAATGATGAATGCACGAAAAACCATAGGAAGGTATAAAGGATAAACCAAAGCTCTTGGTTTCTTCCTACAATTTATCATCCAGTCCATCATTGTCCTAGGAAGATTGAAGGGAATACGAAAATGAAGGTGATATAAAGCAGAGATCTCAAAGTAGGTAACTTCATCAGCTGACCCAGCTTTTGGTAAGATAGTATTGAACACAATGCGATGAAGTTCATAAAAGTAGGGGGTGAGATGCTTGGCCTTTAGCTTGCGAGGACTTACGTTAGGAGCACATAAATCCTCCTTGAATCCTTCAAGGGAAGTATCGCCAACAAATTGAAGTTGACGTGCTTCCACAAGCTTGTCCCACACATCAAGATCCGGGAGAGCAAGAAAGTCTCCCAACTCAGAATCATTGAAGGCAATGTTAATGCCAGCAACCCGGGAATAGATGTGGGTTGCATCGTAAGTCAGATTACAGTAGAACATTTGGATTGCGCTACGGTAAATGACAAAGTTGGAAGCAACTAGTTCATCCAAACAAAGATCACGAAATAAAGATTCATATTGAGAAAATATTGTAAAATTGATGGGATGGCCCCCAAACACCGGACGAGTCCTAAAATCGCTAAACCATTCATTTGAGGCGTCTAGCGACACAAATAGACGGTCGTCGTATGTATTAGGGTCATCGGGATGCGGCGGATTGAACAACGGATGAATGGGGTGTTGTTCAACAACTTGTTCAATCGGAGAAGGAGGAACCGAAGAGGAAGCTCCCTCATGTCGAGTCCTTCTCCCTTGTTTGGACAAGCGAGATGCCATTTGCAAAGAAATAGGAGAACTTGAAAATGATAGAAAGAGAGAGTTATACCTGAAAATAATACCAAACAGTGGAAGAGAATGTTGAAAAACCCCTTTCCCTTGATTTTGAGAAGAAATGGAGCTCTCTAGATCAAGAACTAGGGTTAGGGTTTGGAAGGAAGAAGGTTGAAGAGGTGGAGAAGAAGGAAATATGGGAGGAAAGAGAAGGAATCCCGAAATAAAATAGGGGTTTGTCTTTGGTCGGATAGAATATTGACCATTGGATCTAAAATGATCCAACGGCAGAGCCAAATCCCGACGCTGGAACAATTGCACCGAACTCGGCCCGAACTCTGTTTGGGGCAGATTTCGGCCCGAGTTCTGGATTAGTGGTCCAGAACAGAAAACAGGCTGAAAAGATAGAAAAATTGGTTAAGTGTTGAAGAAAAGTGATGGTTGAGGATAAAAGTTTGATGAAATCAATGAAGTACATAGAGAGGTACTCAAAAGTCAGAATGAACTTTAGAATGTAGTAATTAGACAGTATTAAGTCGAAACAGACCATATAATAAACAAGAAAATATATTGTAATTCAATATTTCAAATTTGCCATGGGTTAGCTGCAGGGGCCGGATCCCAGCTAGCGGTAGTCCTGAGGACTAGTGCACCGTGTCGCTTAGGCTTTTACGCCTTATTGTCAGAAGGACCCTTTCGGCTTGTACCCATACCAAATTTGTCGTAAAAGAATCAAAATATACTCGATATTTACGCAGGCGAGTCTCAACTTATAACTGCTTCATCCAAAATTCCGAGTTCACGACATAGGAAATTGAAGCGCTCTTCGGATAATGGCTTAGTAAAGAAATCTGCTAGCTGATGATCAGTGTCGATAAATTCTAAGTTAATCGTGCCATTTTGCTGATGATCACGCAAAAAGTGGTGTCTGATCTCAATGTGTTTAGTGCGTGAGTGGCAGACAGGGTTCTTAGTCAAATTAATGGCACTTGTATTGTCACAGAATATAGGAATATACATAAAAGATAACTTATAGTCTTCAAGGATTTGCTTCATCCACAGAATTTGTGCACAACAACGCCCAGCTGCTATATATTCAGCTTCTGTTGTGGATAGTGCGACAGAGTTCTGCTTCTTGCTAAACCAGGAGACTAAAGCTTTTCCTAATAAATGACACGTGCCGCTCGTACTTTTACGGTCGACCTTGCATCCAGCAAAGTCAGCATCGGAATAACCAATAAGATCAAATGATGTTGACTTGGGATACCATAGGCCCACTGTAACCGTACCCTTAAGGTATCGAAAGATACGCTTAACCGCGGTCATGTGTGATTCCTTAGGATTAGCTTGATATCTAGCACATAGGCAAACACTGAACATGATATCGGGACGACTAGCAGTTAAATAGAGTAAGCTGCCTATCATACCTCGATACTTACGTTGATCAACGGGTTTGCCGCTCTCATCTGGTTCGAGTTTGGTTGAAGTAGCCATTGGTGTGCTGATTGGTTTGACGTTGTCAAGATCGAACTTCTTCAGCATGTCCTTGGTATACTTCGATTGGCAGATGAAAGTTCCATTAGCCATTTGTTTCACTTGCAGACCAAGAAAGTAGTTGAGCTCTCCCATCATGCTCATCTCAAATTCTGTCTGCATACACTTGGCAAATTCTTGACAGAGGGTTTCATCATTAGAACCAAAAATGATATCATCAACATAAATTTGAATCAACAGAATAGTGTCTTTAAAAGATTTTATAAACAGTGTAGTGTCAATTTTCCCTTTTGAAAAACATTTCTCAAGTAAGAAGCTACTTAGCCTTTCATACCAAGCTCTGGGGGCTTGTTTGAGGCCATAAAGCGCTTTCTTTAGCTTGAACACGTGGTCGGAAAATTTGTGATTTTCAAAGCCAGGAGGTTGTTTCACATAAACTTCCTCCTTAATAAAACCATTCAAGAAAGCACTTTTCACATCCATTTGAAATAATTTAAAGTTTTGAAAATTAGCAAAAGCACAAAGCATCCGAATGGATTCTAGTCTAGCAACAGGAGCATACGTCTCATCGTAGTCGATACCTTCCTCTTGGTTGTATCCTTGAGCTACTAGACGAGCTTTGTTACGTGTGACTGAACCATCTTCATTTACTTTGTTTCTAAAAACCCATTTAGTACCAATTATCGAGTGATTAACCGGTCTAGGAACGAGTTCCCATACTTGGCTTCTCACGAATTGGTTGAGTTCTTCTTGCATAGCAGAAATCCAAAATTCATCATTAAAAGCTTCAGAAATGTTTTTAGGCTCTACTTATGAAATGAAGGCAGTGCTAGCAACGGAGTCTCTTAGTGATGATCTAGTAGTTACTCCACGTGAAACTTCTTCTATAACTAAATTTTCTGGATGAGAAGGTTTGAAAGAGAATTTCTTAGGCAAACCCTCCAGAGAATTAGTTTCGGTTGAAGTATTCATTGGAGTAGAAGTTGATGGCTCAATGTCATCATCAAGAGTACTTACTGCACTGTTGTCTTCATCAAAAGTCACATTTGTTGACTCTTCCACAATAAGTGAGCGTTTATTAAAAACTCTATATCCCTTACTTTTGGCGGCATAACCAAGAAAGATACCATCGTCAGCTTTGGCATCAAATTTGCCTAAGTTGTCTTTGGTGTTAAGGATAAAACATCTACAACCAAAAACTTTAAAATAAGAAACATTGGGGGTTCTCCCAAACCAAAGCTCATAGGGTGTTTTCTTCGTAATGGGACGAATTAGCACCCTATTCAAAATGTGGCATGCTGTACTGACAGCTTCTGCCCAAAAGTATTTCGGAAGTGAAAATTTATTCAACATGACTCTGGCCATATCGCCGAGAGTTCTATTCTTCCGCTCCACAACACCATTTTGTTGAGGAGTTCTAGGACAAGAAAATTTATGATCAAAACCATTTGCATTACAAAAATTTTCAAAATCATAATTTACGAATTCGCCTCCATGATCACTTCGGATTCGAGTAATCATGTAGCCTTTTTCGTTTTGAACTTTCTTTACAAAAACTTTGAAAACAGAGATAGCATCGCTCTTATTAGCGAGAAAGAAAACCCAAGTAAATCTTGAAAAATCATCAACAATAACAAATACATAAAGTTTGCCACCAAGGCTAGTTATTCTACTAGGACCAAATAAATCCATATGAAGTAGTTGCAAGGGTCTAGTAGTACTTACAGAGTTGATGGAATGAAATGAGGATTTAGTTGCCTTGTTTAGTTCACATTCGGCACATACCGTGTCCTTTTTGAATGTAATGTCAGGCAATCCTCTCACTAGCTTCTTGGTAGAAAGCCTGGATATAGCATCTATGTTGGCGTGACCAAGACGCTGGTGCCAAAGTAGTCGTTCGTTTTTGTGGACATATAGACATCTACCTGCATTGTTAGTATTTACAAAAAGATAGAAAATATAGATGTTGTCCTCTCTTTTCCCTTCAAAAGCAATGTCTCCTGTTGACCTATCATAGATGTAGCAACTGTTTTGTCCAAAGTTAATATCATATCCATGATCAGCAAGATGACTAATGCTGAGCAGGTTATGCTTTAACTCGGTCACTAGGCAGACATCCTTTATTACAGGAGAAGGAGGATGACCAATGATACCATTACCTATTATGTGCCCTTTGAGATTGTTACCGAAGGATACATATCCTTCTCTCTTCATCGATAGTGATGCAAAAAGATTTGCGTCTCCCGTCATATGTCGCGAGCATCCACTATCGAGAATCCACTTACTTTCAGTTGTAGAGGGAAGGTCCACCTACATCAAGAGTAGATGTGACCTTTGGTACCCGAGTTCTTGAGGGTCCTGAAAAGTTAGTCTTTGGAAACCAAGTATATATCTTTTTATCTACAAGTCTTCTAAATTTGCACTGTGGTGAGATGTGTCCATGTAATCCACAGTAAGTACAGATAGCATTCTTATTTATACTAGAAGCATGAGAATAATATCTATAAGCAACAGGATGAGGATGGTCATGATGTGAAGAGTTAGCATGGTGATGATGATTATGCACAGAATGAGTGGCACGGTGATGGTGTCTATGAGGCATATCATGATGGTATTGTCTATGATGTGTGACATGCTGATATTGTCTATATGGCATGGCATGATGATTTTGTCTATATGGCATATGATGATCTTGTCTATATGGCATTGCATGATGATCTTGTCTATATGGCATGGCATGATGATTCCTATGTGTGGAGTGATGTTGATTGTGTCTTTGTGCATGATGATTGTGTACTGAGTGAGAATTATTCTTACGTGCACGTGGTTTGTGAAAGTTTGTGTATATAAATGCATGGTTATGTGCTGCATGAGAATGACGTGGTTGACTAGCATGAGTGGTGTTGTGCCCATGTGATTGGGTTTGAGGTTGAACAACCTGTTTACCCAATTTGGTTTCTAATCTTTTAGACACAGCTTGCAGTTCATCAACCTTAATATTTAAGCCATATATCTTAGTCATGGAAATCTTGTGTCTACTCTTTTCTTCAGCAAGCAACGTGTTGAGTGTAGTGATTTCTTGAGTTTGTTGCTCAATACGTGCTTCAGCATCATGTAAGCTTAATTTAAGCTTGGATACTTCATCGGTGTCATTAGTGGGTGTCGTGTTTCTAACATTATCAAGAAGTAAAGAAATTCTTTGTATCTCATCTTCAAGACTTTTGATTTTATCCTTGGCATGTTTGTATTTACCGATGACCTTTTTGTGATCATCGAGTAAATCAGTGGAAGCATCGCCAAGTTCATCAAAAGAGAAGTCATCTAGAGTTTCGTTAGATACCTTGTTGGAAGTTGCCATTAGGCACACATTTGCTGTATCTTGAGGAGAGTCCTTTTCTTCCTCGGAGTCACTCGCTTCACTTTCATGCCAAATGCCTGTGTTGGCATATTTCCTTGATGAGTTCCTTTTGTATGGCTTCTCATAGCGGTTGCTCTTCTTCAGGAGTGGACAGTCTTTTCGGACATGTCCAGTTTTCTTGCAACCATAACAAGTTGGCTCTTCTTCATCGTCTTCTTGAGATTCCTTCTTCCTTCGATTGAAGCGAAGGAATTTCCTGAAGTTGCGAACCATGAGAGCTTGGTCTTCATCATCCGAATTATCTTCTTCGGTCTCATCATGATTAGCTCTTCGTTGATGAGCTTTGAGTGCGATCTTCCTGGTCTTCGGAGCGGGCTCTTCGAAGTCCTTGAGGTCAAGCTCGTGAGTCATGAGTTTACCCATCAAGGTCTCCATTGACATTGTTGTGAGATCGTTCCCTTCTATGATGGCTGTCACCTTAGGGTTCCAAATCTTTGGTAGCCCTCTGAGCAACTTACGAATCTTCTCGTGGTTTGAGTACTGCTTTCCAAGCGAAGATAGAGGATTGATGATGTCGAGGAATCTTGTGATCATTTGAGTGATCGTCTTACTTGGCTTCATCTTGAAGGCTTCGTATTCTTGAGTGAGACGGCTTATTTTAGATTCCTTGACCTGTGTGGTTCCTTCATGCGTCACTTCTAGAAGTCTCCATACTTCATGAGCAGTGGTGCATGTAGAGACCCTGTTGAACTCATTCCTGTCTATAGCACAGAATAAAGCATTAATAGCCCTTGCATCTAGACTTGCCTATTTCTTCTCCTCGACAGAATATTTGTCGTGTGGTTTCTCAATGAGGTCACCATCGACAACTATCCTGGCGGGCTTTTTGTAACCGTCAGTGACGACAGTCCACAGGTCAAAGTCTAGAGACTGAAGATAGAAGCTCATCCTTGTTTTCCAATATGTATAGTTAGTTCCATCAAATAGGGGAGGCCTATGAGTGGACTGACCTTCACCATGATTGGAAATCAAGGATTGTGTGGTTGCCATGGATCAGCTCTTAGGATGTTAGTCCTTATAAAGAGAACAGAGCTCTGATACCAATTGAAGAACAGTTTGGCAACTCTAGAGGGGGGTGAATAGAGTTTATATAGAAAAAAATATCCAATTAAAAATAACTCTTTCACCAACAATAAATAATCAGAGTAAAGTGCGGAAAATAAATGAAGAGCAGAAGAGCATACGCAAACACAGCAATTTTAACCTGGTTTCCCTCGTGGAGGACTAGTCCAGGCCTGAGAACTCTAGCTCAGGATTAAATCCACTATTTGTGAAATAGTAGTTTACAACCCGTGCCTTTTCTTCAGAAGAGCACGTCAACTTCTAACAGATGATCGCAGTGGCGATTTGCTTGGAATTGTCCAAGCGACTTCTTCGACTCGTGCCTTTTCTTCGACTCTTACACTCGACACTTAGGAGGCTTGTGGCTAGTAGATGGGAAGGGTATGGCTTACTTGAGCTTATAAGAGAGAAGAGAAAAGAAGATTGAATGGATTGGAATGAGAGAATTCATGCCCTATTTATAGTATTTTTATAGGCAGAATTCGACCAGAATTCGGGTAGGAAAATTCAAAAATTTGGCCGTTGGACAACTAGCAACCAGCTAACCCTAAAATTAGGGTTCCTGATTTCTAGGGGACAGAGTTCGGCCCGAACTCTGTGTGGAGGCAGAGTTCGGCCCGAACTCTGTCTCCAGAGCACAGAGTGGTTCTAAGGGGATTTTTGGGCAGTGTTTGGTTCAGTGGAGCTTGGGATTTTAGGTAGGCTGTAGACTAAGTGTCAAGAGCTCAGCAAGACTCAGAGTACACAAGTCTAGACTCAATGAAAATATAAAATACAGACTCGAAAACACACTAAGAGCCGGAGACTGAGCTGTCGTCTGTCTTGAACTGTTATACAGACGTCGTGTGTCGTATTGAATTAATACAGATATTATTTAGTCAATGTAGTCAATATTTGGTTGACTGTGACTTTGTGTCAACAATTCAGTCTTTCCTGGTTCAAGCAGAAAATCTAGGATATCCCGCGGTGGTTTGGGTGCAGACGAACCTTCGCCTGCTTCTGTCTGCTTTGGTAGGACTGGTTCAACAGGACGATCTTCAATGCCCGCTTCAACCTTCGGGGCGAGTGCAGCCTTCTTGGATGCATCTTCAGACGACATTTTGTTCTAAGAAGTGAAAATTGATCATTCCCTCTAAGTTTCTGTTCTATTTATAGACAGAGATTCGTGAAACAATGAAGCGACACATTCATTCGACGGTTCGCCCGTTCATTACATTCATCCGATGGTTTACCCGTTCATTACCAACATCTGATGGTTCACCCGTTCATTACCATCTGACGGTTCACCCGTTCATCAACATCTGACGGTTCACCCGTTCATTATCACCATTTGACGGTTCACCCGTTCATTATTATCCGATGGTTTACCTGTTCATTCAATTCATCTGACGGTTCACCCATTCATTATCATCATCCGACAGTTTATCCGTTCATTCATTCATTATGACGATTCATTTCGTTCATACTATTTTGACGATTCATTATCGTTCATCATCCACATCAGCAACTTGTCATCCTTGATTAAGTTGTCTATTGAAATAATAATATTTGACAAATTATATTTTGTCACGTCCACATTACCTCTGAGCAAATATAATGAATATAATTATTTTCTACAAAATTATCAAGAAATATATCATGTTCTACACCTCTGAATATATTTTCTGTCGCTATTATTTATATCTGAATAAGATATGCAAGAAATAATAGAGCCACAACAAAATATCTTTTATTGATTAAAATTTAAGACATTACAATCATAAAGAAAGACAAGAAGATACAAGATATCTTTCTACTAAGATGAAGGTGTCATCAGATTGGCGATTTATTGCTTCATAAGTTGCAGACGTTCTTCGCGAGATGCCATCACTCTCCTCCTGGCCTCTTCCATCCCAGATTCTTCATTGAAAGTAGGCATGGTCACCATTCGGCGAGTGATTTCAGCATCATGAGCTGCTACATACTCGTCCCTTTCCTGAGTTAGAGCACTGAAATATTGGATTGCAATCTGATGCTCAGTAACTTCGTTTTCCAGCTCCTCTTGGAGACGAGCAATCTCCGCTCTCAACTCAGCAATTCTTTTCTCTCAGCGGTCGAGGTCACTGATTCCAGCTTGGACTTATACTCAGCAGATTTTGTAGAATAGGCATCCAAGAGGTTCTGGAGATTCACTCTTTCAATTGCAGCTGCCTGAGCCATTTGTTCAAACTCTACCTGCACTAAAGGTTCCACTTCCCCCTTGTTGAGCTCTTTATAGTTCTTTATGGAAGTTTCCAGCTCATTCAACATATGGTCAAGGAAAGTGGCCTGAGCCTCGTCACCTTGCTCCCGGATGGCCTTTACCAAGAAAGAGGTCGGACCTCTAACCATGTAAAAATCAGCGTCTTCTTTGTCCATCATTCTGGTGATCAGAGGGCCCAACGATTCGAAGAAGCATTTGGTGAATGATTGGATGACAAGCTGATTAATCGCCAGAGCACCAGGAGTCGCAGCTACTCCTGTTGATGACGAGGCAGCAGGACGTTCAATTTCTCGTATTTGAACGGAAGGCTCTTTGAATAAAGGAACTAAAGTGGAGCTGGTCGCTCATTCTGGTTGTTCCTCTGCAAAATTAAATATTGTCACTTTGCCTATCACTGATTATTGTCAAAGGGAATCAAAAGTGAAAACAGTCTTACCATGGTTCGATCCAGCAGCGGGCCTATCATCCGTAGGAACAGATTCTAGCTGAACAGAAATAGCCTCAGACATTACTGCCTGACTACTTCCTGCTTCAAAGCCACAGGATAAGTGATGACTGCTATTAGCAATCGTCGTCGCAAGTACTATGTCCATGCACACTGGAGTTGCTGGAGTAGATTCAATTTCTGTATGGAATACAAATAAAGATGTCAGCTATCAATTAATAAAAAGAAGATTGCTAAATTCATTCTATACCTTGGTGATCAACAGCTGGAGTTTCCTCCAGGGCTATTTCTTCTGATATCTTCTCTGGAGATATCTGTACCTCAGTATCCTTTTCAGGATTCAAGGTATCAGCAGCAGCTTCAGGAGATATCTGCACCTCAGCATCCTTTTCAGGATCCAAGGTGTCATCTACAGCCTTAGGAGACATATGCTCTTCAATATCCCCTTTGGGATCCTGTGTATCTTCATCAGCCTCCGAAGATGATGAACTCTCTTCATTTTCATCTCCTTCTGCTGCCTCCCCACTGGCAGTTACAGCAGTTTGATCAATATAATCCTCATGCGAACCGAAGTCGCAGTCATTTAATGCATCAATCATTTCACGATCCTCCTCTTCACGGAGTGCCCTAGGTGTAAGAGGAGGTTGATTAGTCTCTATCATCGTTAAAGGAGATTGCAAAACTTCTTGCTCTGTTTCTGCAACATCTCCTCTGGGCTCTACAGCCTCATTTCTCGGATCAAGCTCTCCTCTCTGCTCGATCTCCTCCCTCTGTTCTGGACTGGGAGTTCTATGCCCAGACTCAGAAACAGGAGTGGGAGATGACATGGTGATTCCCGCTGCAGCGTTCGCCACTATCGAAGACAAAACTTGTCCAGAAGGAGAGACCGTTTTATTTCTTCTTTGGGCCAACTTCTTCTTTCTTTTCAGAGGCTTCTCAGGACTCTCTATAGTTATTACCTCGGCTTGTTTTTGAACAGAGGTCGGCGTAGCAGCTTCTTCCTGCTGGATTGTCTAGGCCAGCTGCCGAGATTGAGATCTGGTAGTAACCTTTTCTGAAGAATGATCCAAGATCAGTTTCTTCTTCGCAGCTGGGACGGAAGGCTCCTCTCTCCTTCTCTTCTTGGCCGAAGATTTAGCAACCTTCAAAGAAACACGTAGTGGCACGTTAATCTCTTCAGGGAACATAACGTCCCTCGAAACTTCTAAGGGTGCATCCACTGGCTCGTGCACCTCATCATTACCTGGAAGTGACATGATGACTCCTCCCTTCTTCAATCTCGTTGCAGACGCGAAGCTATCCGCAAGATTGAAGTTCTCGGCAAAAGTGTTCGATGATGTATAAAACACCGAATATGTGAATAGCATACGAGGGCCATGATTACTATTCACCAGCATCGAGAACGTTGCTTTCATATCTCGAGCGTTGTAATAAGCCCAAGCTCGGGCTCCATCTATCAAGAAACCTTTTCCTTGTAGGCATGAGATATCATTACCTACGTGGAATTGGTCATATCCAAACTGCCGAGCAAACCGGCTGGGAAGATATGGCTCCAAGTAGCATTCTTCTTCAAACCGATACACCAAGTGGGATGGTCGAATTGTCTTCAACCAATCAAAAGCTGTACGGCTCAAATGTTGCATCTTTGAGTCAATCATGTTGGTCGGCATCTGTTCATATCCGGCAGGAGGAGGAGTACAATAGAAGTTCCATCCTTTGCCAAGGTTCAAAGCATATCTACAATCTCTCAAGGAAGTGTATTTCCATTTACCTTGGGAGAATCCCCACAAAAAGCTGCCACTGACTGGTCCCATGTCGGGGTCTATCAAAGTAGGATGGTGTAGAAGCAACCATCCGAACAGATAAGTATACGACAATTCTAGCCGAGGAAACTCTTTCTCGCCCTTAGCTTTCAGCATCAATTCGACGTACAGGCGGAGACTGGCGTTCACACTACAAGTCCTCGCCGATAAGAGATCCATCTTGTAGCCGAAGACTAATCGAACGACAGCAAAAAGAACACCGTGATGGAAGCGGTCTACGGCACTTGCTCCGGGGACGACGAATCGACGGAGCCAGTATGTCAAAAATCTTGCCAGTTGGGCTTCTTTTGACATAAATCGATATCCCACTCTCATATAACTCTCGAGAATGTCTCCTTTCTTTAGAGGAGGACATTGATGATCGTCCTTGATCTTGATATCCAAGTCCCCACTTTCCTCCATCAACTTCACCACTTCAGTGCTGCTCAGTGGTTTAAAGAAGTCGGGATAGCAGTTATCATGTTCCTTGGTCTTCTTTTCTTTAATATGGTTGAGAAACAGATAAGGCAACCATTTGGATGAATAGCAGGTACCAGATGTACCACTTTTATAAAACAGAGAGCAGATTTTATAATGACACAGCAGTTCTTCGAAGACTGCTACCATGGCTGCGTTCTCTTTTCTAAGTTTGTCCAACTCATCATTAGTTGGGACAAATTCCTCATACGGGACATCCCCCATCGGCAGGTAAGAGATGTACTGCATCTCGTGAAGGGCAAACCCGATCTCTCCGCAGGGAGTCATAAAAGTCCCTGTCCTATAGTTGTATCTCTCTGCTAGAGCCAGAAATAGATGCAGATTGGGGGCAAAACCGTAAACAGTGGCATGCACTGCTTGATACAAGTTAATCTGCTGAAGTTTGTCTTCAAACTTAGTCAAAATCCAGTTTGCTATACAATTCCATCTCTTATAGTCTGGGTTCACCAGTCCAGTTAATCTGAGGTCTTGATCTGGATACCTCCCTTCGACCTTCGCGAACTCATTCGCGAATATTAGAATTCTCACGGGCAATAACAAAGAAGAATTTTCCGGCGGAATACAACCGGGCTTTAAACCTCTGAGCAAGACACTGTATCGTTCCGAAGAACTGTAGAACATGTCTTTCTTGTTAGGCCCCTTCTTCACATAAATCTTTCCTGGACGGACATCCTGAAAAGGTGTGAGATTCCATTCCATTTTCCTCGGATAGCTTGCATGAGCATATCGAGATAAGGGGAGGCAGCGGGAGACTTCTGGTATTAAGATTGTCTTGTCTTTCTGTTGGAAAATCCGTTCTTCCATCCGTGGCCTCGGCTGAGAGCTCTTCTCAAAAGCCTCGCCAAACAGAAATAGGGGCTTCTTGTGATTGATGGCATCTGCCGACTGCAAAGGTTGCCCATTCATCAGACATAACAGGGTTTCATTATCTTGGGTTACCAAGATAGCTTGGCGGGAAGCTGGCAGATCATACTGTGGAAAGTGCACATGGGACAGGTCCTCTTTGAATTCCGATTCTGAAAGAGTCCCTACAAAGTTCTCATACCCAGGATCTTCTCTGGTATTCACTGCATCAAACAGAGAAAACAGAAAAATTAGCACAAGTACAATCAAAGATGCTATTATCAGATTGCACAATCCTCAGATTGTGCAAAATAAAGGATTGCGTAACCATCAGATTGTGCAACCATCAGTTTGCGCAGCATCAGATTGCGCTGGCAATCTTGCGCGAATCAGCAGACTGCGCTGACTTTCACCAGCGCAAATCAACCGATTGCGCAAGAAGATATTCTTCATAAAAATGAAGAATAATTGGTTCGTGCAACCAAAACCCTAAAAAGGGGTGGCGCAGTATGATCACATCTCTAAAAAGAGATGGATTTTAAGGATCATTGAAGTCGAACAACCCTAAAAAGAGTTTTCGATTGGACTAACTACCTTGCATAGCGGGGTGCGCAACTTCATGTCGAGAAGGACGTCGCGCAACCCTAGCCAAAGACTCGGCAGGGGCCTTGCCCTTGTCGGCGGCGGAGGATCTCTTTGGCGCCATGGAGTTCGACGGGGAAGAAAGCTGAAGTCGGAATGAACTCAGGAGTTTCTCTCTCTCAAACGCAAGAAAGCAAGTAAAGAATGATTCGAAGGATCAAAAGAACTATTTATAGTTTTTTTAAAGAGTAACGGCTGCCTCAGATTGTGCCGAAAAAGTCGGACTGATCCATCCGATTGTGCAGACAGCTCAGTACATGCGCAACTTGATTGAAATTCAAAATTCAAAGTATTTCAAAATTTTGAATAAGTTCAACTTTCGAAAACTTTGAAGGGGGTCTTGTAGGTCCTAAAAAAATCAAGTTGCACACATCAACAAAGTCATGAAGATCGAGAAATGCATCTTTCAAATGAACTGCGCAGACATCAGATTGCGCATCCTTCAGATTGCGCACACTAGACTTAGCACACTTTCAACTACGCAGGCTGACGTGGCAAAAGTCATCATTACCTGACACAATCAAATCTTCTGATAGCTGACAGTGCGGAGAACGAGGTGACTGTTTGTTTATCGTGCAGCACGGCGCTCGAGGACAGCTGGCAGCGCAATCGACCAACCACTTTGTGCGCAGTCCATGCGTGCGCAACCCGATGCCAGCGCAATTCAAGTTGCGCACTCTATCAAAACAACTGACAAAATACACGTGGCATTTATGCCATCAATTGCTCATTACGTGGCAACTGTCTATGCACGATCATGCGTATTTCAATCAAAAGGTGCCATGTGTCCAAGACAGTTGGCCCACGATCCAACAACTGTCTGCGCAGTCCATAGATGCGCAATCCAATTCATGCGCAATCCAATATGCGCAGTTCAGAATAACTAAAAGTTAGTTATTTCCAGAACTCTATAAATAGAGTTTCAAGTCTTCATTCAAGGGGATCAGACATAAAAGTTCAGAAATATCAGAGAGTTCAGGAGTTCTTGCCAAAGTGCTGCTGCATTCTTCCGAGGCTTTTGCCTTCAACTTCAACTTTCGAGGCTACCGTCTTCAAAGTTCACATCGTCCAAGGGATAAAGCAATCGTCTTCTAGATTGGATTCCTACAGTTGTACCTTTCCCAGAATTCTTGTAATCTTTACAAAGTTTGTATCAATAAAGTTTCATACTTTTGTTTTTGCAAACAATTATGAATTAGAATTTCGAGGACGAAATTATTTTTAAGGTGGATAGATTTGTAGCTGCCCTTCCCAGAAATTTGGAATATTTTCTATTATAATTATTTTATTAGAATGGTTATTTTAGATTTTTATAGATAATTATTTAGTTAATTTTACGGTAGATGATTTTAGCCATAGTAGAGATTTGGAGTACAAGGTGACTAGAAATCGTGGTACTGATAGTGCAGTGGCGTGCCTAGACTAGTGTATTAGCCATGCCAAGGAAGGCCGAGCCATAGTAATGTCCTAACTAGAAAAACTAGGCTAAGTTATGACATGACAATTATAAATAGTTTAATTATTCATTATTAATATTATTTGACGTCTAGGTGACCCGGTCGTACCAAACCTGTCCCGACTGGACCCGAACCGAACCCAAACCCATGTAGTCAGGCGGCACATCCAAGGACATACGTATTGAGGAAATTTGGTATGAGGGTATTGCATTTCATTTTATTGGTAAATGAATATTCCCTAAGTATTCGTGATTTAAATATTATAAATATTACTATTAGTATTATTCAGTGACTTTTGTATAAAATAGGCCCTCGTATATTTTGAAGATTTTAGACTGTACATATTGGTATATACGCCTTTATTTGGTTTATCGAATTTCGTTATTATTATTATTGTTATTATGATTATTATTATTATTATTATTATTATTATTATTATTATTATTATTATTATTATTATTATTATTTTATTATCAATATTAATGAGGTTAATATGAAATAATACTATTTTACTATTATTGGTTATCTGTGTATATATATATATATAATATGTATATGTATATGTATATATATAAATATTCGTATGTATATAAGTGCATATATAAATATGCGTATATACGTATGGATATATATATATATATATATATATATATATATATATATATATATATATATATATATATATATATATATATATATATATATATATATATATATATATTATTAGATGTATAGATATGTATAATTTCAAAATACATATATATGAGTATAGGTGCGTGTATATACGAATATATACGAATATATATATATACTAGTACATTTGTATCTGTATATATAACTATATATATATATATATATATATATATATATATATATATATATATATATATATATATATATATATGTGCGTGTATATATATATATATATATACGTATAAACGTACGTAGATATTTATATATATATGAAATGAAAATAATAAAAAAAAGAAATAGGAAAAGAATAAATATAAATAAAAGGGGAGAAGTTGCTACTGTAGCTACAGTAGCAGTGGAGCCGAGCCCTGGGAATCTCGGCCCAAACCGAGAGCAACAACTGGTATTTATATACGTGTAGTATATATAGAGAGTGCGAGAGATTGAGAGATGAGTTCGACGAAACCCTAACCCTTGATGACCCAGCGCCGCCCAGGACTGCGTGCGCCCCTCCCCTGCATGCGCCGCCGCACGTCGCCGGCGGCCGGCCGCGCCGGAGCGCGCGAGCGCACAGGCATGCTCGTGCGGGTACAGAGCAACAGCCGTAATGGAGGGCGATGTTCGTCACAAGAAATCTCCGCGCACGATCGATCATTCACCAAGCCGTCTTCTCTGGTACGAACATGATATATACGACTTTGATTGTCTTTATTTAGTTTTAAATCATACGAACTAGGTAGCCCGATAACTCGACGCAAAGTCGAGCAAAAAACTGTTCTCAAAACAGTTCACTTGACAGCCCTTGAACCCATGTTGGAGGATCAATCCCGATCAATCCAGCGACCATCTTGGTAAACCCTCTAAACAGTGTTTGAAGACAACATATAGGGCTTCCCAACCCTTTTTGTGGATTTGGAAATAATCGACTACGTGTCGAGAAATCTGATCCCGAAGTTCACCGAAAATCTGTTTTGAAAATCACAAAATCCTTCGATACGACGTGCGTCCCGCCATTTCGGGCGACGTGATCGCGAACCGAAAGCATCAAAAGGTGCATATCAGCTTCGTGGTCATGTGGGCTTTGGCGGAATTCAAATTGGTCGCGTGGGCGCGACGAATTTGATGCGTATCCGTCGAAATTCCCCGTATCGGTCTTTGTGCAAAATTCTCAATTACTTTGTGCACGCTCGTCAGATCGAGACGAAACTTGCGCCAACAGAACCGTATCATTTTTCTGGTCTTGTATGCCAAGTTTGGTCCGATTCTGAGACAGTTGATAAAATCACCGTTTTGCGGGCCCTACGGTTCCATTCAACGGGCGATTTTGTGCACGGCCCGCCGGAATCCAACTCTGGACATACGGTTGGGTTCGTATCGGAAAACTGGATCCGTAGACATATAGTTTGACGACTTTAGAGACCGTTGATTCTGGCACGCTTTTCGGTGCAAAGCGGGTCCAACGGCGGACACCGTTTTGGCCCAAAATTACCGTTTTGCTCCTGTGTCCAGAATTGGACTTAAGGACAGGCGATCCTAGCTAATTGGACTATTCTGAGATCATTGGTATTGTCTATTTCAGCTTCAGGGGACTGTTGTACGGGTTTTGACTATTGGGACATATTGAGTGATTTGGATCATCGGTTTCACCAGCACAGGACCACAGGCGAGTACAGTTTATTGTCTGCATTTCGATATTAATTTTTACTATATTTTATTGATTGGCCATTGGTTATGTGATTATTTTCTATTATAAATTGGTGAGTCGGGAATGAGAAGTACCAACGATGTGTGATCTGACCTTAGACCGTGTAGACAGTGTAGACAGTGATTTATTTATTTCTTGTAGACAGTGTAGACAGTGATTTATTTATTTCTTGTAGACAGTGTAGACAGTGATTTATTTATTACAAAGTAGACAGTGTCGACCGTGATTATTACTGCATTTAAACTGTGTAGATCGTGATTATTATTTTGTAGACAGTGTTTCTTTACTGCAATATTTTCTGTTGACCGTGTAACTGTAGACCGTGTAACTGTAGACCGTGTAACTGTAGACCGTGTAGACCGTGTCGCATAATTGTCCCGAGACCGATCACATATCAAAGGTACTTCTAACAGTTGGGGAAAGTATTTGGTGTCTATTTATTTACTATTGGTTTTTCGTATTTCCTGTTTATTTTCAAACCCATGATTGATGTCTAACCTTTGTCTTATAGTCATTTTCTTTATTTGAAATTGCATTCAGTGAATTGTGCTCGTTCCATTCCTGACTGGAAACCAACATTTTTCGGGTTAGCCGTGGATTTATTTAGCTTGGGGAGTGACGGGAATACTTGCAGACAAAAGCCTAAGAGACTAGTTAGATAGTTGAGTATTAGTCATTCAATATTTCTACAAGTTTATATTTTCTGCAAATGTAAAACTTGTGATCATTGTAAATTAAATTAATTTTGTGAATGAGTATTATTTGTGATTTTGATCTTCATGGCCATGACAGCGTTCTACCGCCGACACTGCGGCGTAGGCTGGCTTGGACACGTCTCGTATCCGTTTTAAAAAAAACGGGTGCGGGTCGTGACATTGCCGATGAACTCTCCCGAATCGCCCAAGGCTACTCCGGTGATCACTGACGAAGAACTGGAAGAGTACACATCTGCCAATGTTGAAGCCCTATCTCTCGATGATGTAATTTTTCGGGACAAGATCCCGTATTTTTTCAATAAAAGGCTGTCTTTGAATTATTCTAGTTTTCTATATTGGAATGCCATGTATACTCTAGATAATGTCTTATAATCGTTGCAAACACAAATAACGATGTCAATCATGTAAATCGAGTAGTCCTGTACCAATGAGTCTGTTATATAGTCCTGCCCCGAAACTAAGACGAGAAACCTATCATCTTCGAGAGAGTCAAGCGTCATCAAGAACTCCCGTCTGTCGAGCCAGAATCTGATACCGGCAGAATGCAAGTGTATCGGTACACTGATCAAGCAAAGTACCTCATCCAAAAGATGGGTTATGACTTAAAAAATGGCCAAGGACTGAACTATGGCAGAGGCCGACATTTTCCTTTACGGTTCCCACTTCTAAAAGGGAAGCCACAAGACTACTAGCATCGCACCAGACAAGGGGTAGGCTATATCCCACCTCCGACAACTCCAAAGAGTTCAGAAGCGGAAGAGGCTATACACTCTCACTCATCTGAAGCTTCAACTTGGGATTTCGATACCAGCATCGGCCCAATCTTCAGGAAAGCGTTGTCAGCCAATATGACATCCTCACATCCTTCAGAAGAAGAAGACGACGATCAAGATAATAGAATTCTTCGAAGAAGAATCCTGGACAAAATGCCTAGGTGCACAGTGAGAATCTCGATTTGAGCTACGAGAACCCCCTACCGAAGAAGAAGTCGAGCAGATCGACTTAAGGGACGAATCCTCGTCTAAGCCCATCTTCATCAGCAAAGCCTGGTAAGAGAAGATCGGGAATCCTTGCTTTAACTGGTCAAAGAATACATCGACGTCTTCGCCTGGAGCTACGACGAAGATTTGCCAGGGCTCAACCCATAAGTCGCAATGCATAAGCTTAATATCTTGCCCAACGCTAAGCCTGTTTAGCAGCAACAACGACGCTTCCGTCCCAACATCATAGACGCTATTGACAAATAAGTGGATAAACTCTTAGACAGTGGGTTTATTCGTGAAGAACAACACTCATACTGGGTGGCCAACATCGTTCTCATTACTAAAAAGAATGGGAAGATCCGAGTCTGCATCGACTTTCGGGACCTCAACTCTGCTTGTCCAAAAGATAAGTTTCCACTCCCGATCACCGACGTAATGATCAACAACATATGTGGCTTTGAATGAATGCCCTTCATGGACGGGTATTCAGGCTACAACCAGATCAAGATATTTTTGAACGACGAGAAACACACGTCGTTTAGAACTCCAAAGGGGGTTTAATGCTACATAGTGATGCCCTTTGGCCTGAAGAATACAGGTGCCACATACCAATGAGTCATGAGCACCATCTTCCGCCAACACCTCCGCAAAATAGTCGAATGCTACGTTGGCGACACCGCTCTCAAAAGCCGTCTACGAGGTGATCACTTACAAGATCTGAGGACGGTCTTCGATCTTATGCGGGCGCATCAGCTCAAAATAAACCCCGTTAAATCCTTCTTCGGAGTTTCTAGCAGCAAATTCTTGGGCTTCATCATTACTGCAAAAGGCATCCATGCTGACCCCGAGAATGTCACGCCCCGCTCCCGTAGGAGCGATCGTCCTCGCTAAGGCGTGATGCCGCACGAGCCTAGATTGCGCTCGTGTAAGGCAGGTTCCATAACAATCGATTTACAGCGGCGGCGACGGGGTCGTCGCACAGAAGTCCCAAGCAGATACATTGAACATGCAGCAAAAATTTAAAGGCAAAACACAAGTTGCTCAAAAGAACTCTTTATTGATATTGAACAATCATATTACAATGGGCGCAAGGCCATGATTACAAGTCTCTCGTGCTCACTTTTCACTCATTTTACAAGTCACTCTGCTCTCTCTCATCTCTCGATTACAATGCTTGAGCCAGCGGAAGCTTCGGAAGGCGATGTCCATATATTATGTCCCGTATAAGTCTTTGACTCCACGCGGCCGTACGCTTCGAGTCGCCAAGGAACTCCGTACCTCGACGCATCCAAGCGAGCTCCGCGCCACGAGCTTCTACCTGTGCCTGCACATGAAATACTGTATGGGTGTCAGTACTCAACTGTACTGGTGGAGTGAGCTGTAACGCCCCAGTCCTAAAATACTTGGGACCAGATACGTATCATGCCAGCTGCATACATACAAAGCACACTCCAATATATGAAAACCTTGTATGTATACATAAGCTGTCAAATACAGTAATCCAAGACAAACTAAATCTCATCCACAATAAAAAGAATAATAATATAAAATAAACTTGAATATTTATGGTACAATCGTTGGACGGAGACAAAGTCCACTACCAACTATCAAAAGGAGATAAAGTATACAAGAAAATGATCCATGAAAGTAACAAGACGAACCAAGAGCGATCATCTTCGAAGAAATGGAGACGCCCACAATCTTGGCTAGAACACCTGCAGTAAACCATGAAAGCACACACCTGGAGAGATAACCAGGTCCTCAGAGGGACGTAGCAAGATACAGGAAGAACATGCCATTATAACTGCATATGTAAAAATACTATAAACTACAACACAACAGAGTTCCTAACCATCTATGTGATATGCACTTTGAGGACAACGTTCTACGCAGGGGCTGTAACGGATTCACGCAAGCAAGTAATAAAGAGTGGCCGTCAAGTAGCGCTCATCCGAGACACTATCGGCCGGGCAGCACGTAGTGCTCATCCGAGTCACTATCACCCATAATGTGTGTAAAAAGTAAATATAGCCCCTACGCTAGTAGCTGTCCCCTCCCCCCAATAATTACTGTACATGCATCGTAACCACGATACACCAACACGTGTCGTTTCTACCACACGGTTTTATAATAGATAACTGTCAAGTCTTCTAACATGCATCTATTGACAGTTATTCCTACGCATGCGCACAGGTGATCAGCCAACACGCAAGTGACCACTACATGATACTCACATCTCACACACAACTCGTGATACAATCGTAACAAAGTCAATGACATGCATCCTATTGATGGAAGTCTCTTAACTCTAGGTCCACAAGCAAAAAGAAAATAATAAACAAAGAATATAGATACAATAAATGAAATAAAATACAACTAAATGTAAGCAGTAAAAATGGCAAGGTATCTTGCCTGAGGTTATGTGCAAAAGAGAATAATCCAGTAGCTCGAACCGACAAAATAAACAAAGCAATAAAAGCTAAATCCCGCAGATGACTCCAGATGCTGCAACAAACATCACGAACGAGTTTGGAATAAAATATATACCTAGGAAACGCCTGTCCAAAATTTAAATTCTGGAACAGGGGCAGAATCGTAATTTTGGATCAAAACGATGTCCGACGTTGGACCCGCTTTGCACCGAAATACGCGCCAGAACCTACGGTCTCTAAAGTCGTCAAATTACATGTCTACAAATTTGTTTTGATGAGATGAACCCAACGGTATGTCCAATTTTGGATTCCGGTGGGCTGTGCACAAATTCGCCCGTTGAGTGGGATTGTGGGCCCGCCAAAAATAGCGTCCCGATCAACGGTCTCAGAATCGGACCAAACTTGGCTCACAGGACCAGAAAAATATTTCGAGTCCAATGGCGCAAGTTTTATCGCGATATGATGAGTGTGCACAAAGTTGTGACTTAATTTGCAAAGGGTCGATACGGGGTATCTCGACGGATACGCACTGATTTCGTCGCACACATACAACAAAATCGGGTTCCGTCAGTTCCCACACGTCGACAACATCTATACGCGCCTTTCGATGCAGATAGTGCGCGACTATGTCGCCCGGTTTGTCGGGACGGACGCCGTATCGGGGTATTTTTCTAATTTTTGAAAACAGAATTATATTTTTTTTGGAAAACTTTAACAACGTGTAACTTTCTACATACTAGATGAAAAGTGAATCAAAAAGTGCGTTACAATCTCGGTTAGGTTGTCTTTGACTGACTTTAATTAGCTTTTACGAAAGTTTAATGGACATCGAGAAAAGTGGCCGACAAGTTGGTGTTTTGAAATAGTTTTTAATATTCAGAAAAGTGGGTTTTTCTCCAACTTCGTCCCGATTTTTCGAGCAAGTTGGATGGCCATGTTGAAATCCACATGGGGGATCCCGAAGAGGGTCATGTGGGCTTTCTATACGAATTTACAGAATCAGAAACGAACAAGAACTGACAGAGAAATTGATCGGGGAAGTGGTATACCTTAAAGTGAGAAACTGTTGTGGGGGTTTGTTGTTGTTGTCACCGTGGCGACCGGGAGGCGGGGCTGCTGTCGCTCCGGCGAGACTGGCACATACGCCGAGGCGAGGAAGAAGGAGGTAGGAGAGAGGAGGAAGAAGGTGGAAGGAGATTAGGGTTTTTCATTAGAGAGTTAAATACGTGTGTGTGTGTGTGTATATATATATATATATATATATATATATATATATATATATATATATATATATATATATAGCTAAGAAACAACAGCAGTGCCCATATAAAGGAACACCGCAGTAGCAGTAGGTTTTTTTGGCCGAACCCCCCATCCCCTTTATATATATATATATATATATATATATATATATATATATATATATATATATATATATATATAATATATATTATATTATATATATATATATATATATATATATATATATATATATAATATTTTATATATATATATATATATATATATATATATATATATATATATATATATAAAATATAATATATATATATATAAAATATAATATATATATATATATATATATATATATATATATATAAAGGGGATGGGGGGTTCGGCCAAAAAAACCTACTGCTACTGCTGTGTTCCTTTATATGGGCGCTGCTGTTGTTTCTTAGCTAAGTGGTCGGTTCCCCCTTTGTGGGGCCGACCACTCAACTATACTGGTGGAGTGAGCTCCTCGCCCACCCATACATAACCGACACGTTCATTTACTTTGTGCAGTTTAAATCCCTTTCGATTGTCTTTATAGTCTTGTCTTAGGATCAGTTTTAAGACTACAATGCCTGACCAAACCAATGCGCAACGACATGGTCGTGCTATAAGGCCAACGTGTGTTTCGATCGAGGCAGTGCCTCATCGCTGATGTACTTGACCGAACTTTAACTCGGGACGGCAGGGTCGTGCCGTATTCTATTCGTAACTTAACATATTCGAAACAGTGATTCCCCGAGGAGCAACTTATGCGAACTCGGCCGTACCAAGGCATTGAGGGTTGACTCGTACAGGGCGTGCCCTTAGACTTTGCCTAGACTTGTCCGTGCTTCAAGATAAGGTCGTGCCTAACGACTCCCTGACTTAGCCAACTTTACATTACGGTCCTTTCGACTTAAAGCGATGGCACTCGACTTAACTTATGCAAACTTAGGCCAACAATGTCGATACACGAAAGCCAATATACGAATGCCAATATTGATACGTGAAAGCCAATACTTAGTGCCGAAGCACGTTTCTTGCTGACATAAGCTATAACTCATTCCTTTCGTGCTGATACAAGGCTGGCACTAACGGGATTACATCTTGCTGACTTGATACATGTCGTGGTAGACTGTCTCATGATTCGACCGACGCCGTGCTAGTACTTGACGCTATCCAAAGGCAAACACGCGGATTGCCGCTCTTGCCGACACATCTACATGAGTGGTCACTAGCAATGTCAAGCTATCTTGGACTCGGCTAGACGGGGGTATCGGACCGCCCTTCCATGGATAGCTAGCCCCGGAAGCGCCGATACTCCCATGCGGTTATCCAGCATCCTTCTTTAAGCCGCACTCGCTTCCCCCGGGCCGAATGATCCCGGCGCCCCGGTGATCATTCGAGAAGACTACACCTTGTCGACAAGTTGTCCAATGACCATGCAAGTCTCAACTCGATCTATCCAGTCCTTCCTTAACATGAACATGCTCTCCTTCTATCTGTCGAGACTTAACGAGACTCCCAAGCCGTGGGACCGATCTCGTGTGCGGAACATATCAAGACTTAGCGAGACTCCCAAGTAGCGGGACAGATCTCGGCGACAACAAGTCGCGTGGACTTTCTTTGTCTGTGGCATGCTTTTCACTAGACCGACCGAGGCTCGTGCCTTAGACAGACCTTGTTCTATAGGCGACGCTATCGCTCAAGTCATATACTTTATACGACAAGCCTTGTTCTCAAGGGACTACGCGACTTGACAACCGCAGATAGAGCGGGACAGTGCTAGAAATGGCTTCGATAGCCCAACACAACTCTTGTCTAACTTATTCGGGAAGCGACTCGACGAGCAAAGGCTACACCGAGCACCGCGTCGAGGGAACGTGCTATGCACGGGGTCGACTTGAACAACCAACTCTTGGGTGCCTAGACCTAAGCCAACGTCGTGCAACACGACTTAACCAACGGGACATGCGAAGGCTATGCCAAGCCGTGCGGGACATGCGAAGGCTATGCCAAGCCTTGCACAACGAGACCGTGCATGCTTTATTAAGCATTCATGCAGGCGACGCCTATGACTTAGGCTTATTCGAGTGTTGGGGCAACTTAGCAACTTAGGCCAATTTTCTTCTCCCATGCCACGGGATCGAAGGATCGAGTGTCATTTGAAAGCACGCTGAGCAAACTTCTAAGACGGTCGTGGGACCTTTTCCAAGTTCTAGCATATTTATCGACCCGTCGGGATTATTCCCTTAGCTATGTGCGTTCGTAGCTTTTATATTAGCCTACTTGTGCAAGTTGAAAACATGCGAGTTATTAAGTGAAGGCTAAGATGAGGCAAGTTCACCGAAACTACCCCACCTGTGCGAGGAGTCGCCTCGACCAAGCGAGCTTTCGAGCAGCCGTTGTAAGGCTAAGTCCGAACGCCGTCGGCGTTTCGATTCCTCCGATTGACTTTGCGGGACGGGGCACTACAGAGAAGACCAAGGTCATCCTCCGCATGGACCCTCCAAAGAACCTTAGAGAACTTCGAGGCCTACAAGGATGTTTCGCATACATCCGAAGGTTTATCGCAAGCCTTTTCAAAAAATGTCAGCCTTTCACTAAACTCATGAAGAAGAGAGTCTCCTACGTCTGAACGGAGGAATGCCAGAAGAAATTTGACGACATTAAGGCTTATCTCATAAGTCCCCCAGTTCTGGTAGTGTAAGCCCTCTGGATTTTTAGGGTTATTTTAAAATTTTAAATAATTTATTTTTGATAAATATTTTTATTTTATTTAGTTTTGATAATTAAATATATTATTCGTGACTTTGATTTTTGGAGCGCCAGAGATGTCATCCCCTCGAAACGCTCTTTATGATTTTTGTTCTAGACAAATTTATCTTCATGTTGATATATCATGTCCCACCCAAACTTATTTCCTCGTGCTCTATTTGCATCGTAGAACTTTCGGGTCAAATTAGGCCATTTGAATTATTATTAAATTCTCACTTTTATTTTTTATCATCATGTGTACCTTACCGTGACTTTTAATTTAGGAGCACAAGACCAGTTATTTTCTCCAAACCAATTTGTCATACATGATCTACTCGAGATACTCTCCGCCCATGACCATCGTGTCCCACTCAGACACACTCTCTTGTGCTTCATTTTTATCGTACAACTTTTCGGACAATTAACCCAATCCCGATTTACCCCACCGAGTCTCATTTAATTCCAACTTGTATTGGAGACGCCAGTTTGACCCAAACTGGTCGACCCAAGATATGGACACGGACCATTTTGAGCCTACTACACACGTGCCACTTGTGTCCCATCCAATTTAGTCCCCGTGTACTATTTATTTATCAAGGATTATCATCGACTAATTCAAGTCATTTAATTACCGGGACCCAATTAGATCCAATTGCGACCCGATCCGACTCACAAGTAGACCCAACACCAAACACCATGACAACATCCATCATCCATACCCAAACACACAACACCAATAAAGTAATTCTACAAAACACCAAACACCCAAACATCACTATCACCCTATATTTAAAACACACTCCCATCACTATCACCATTACTATCATTACTCTCTCTCTCTCTTTTCTCTCTCCTAAACAAACCCCTCCCCCCCTTTCAGTCGAACAAGCTCAATACCCCCTTTTCTAACATGTCACCATCACATACTCTCTCTCTTCTTTAATTCAAACACCCACATCACCATCATCCTTCTCTTCCCTTTATTAAAACACACACACACCCCCTCACCATCTCTTCTCTCTCCCACACTCCCTCCTCCTACCCGACAAGAGCAGCAACCCCCCCTCTCCATTTGGTTCCCTCTCTCTCTCCTCCCTCTCATCATCTCTCTCTAACACACTTCCCCCCTCCACTTCTAAACCGAGAGCTCCCCCCATTTCTCCTTCTTCATCCACACACCTTCACCATTACCACCACCCTCACTCCTTCACCACCACCTCCACCACCACAGCCGCAACCTCCCTCCTCCTCTAGGCCGACCACAGCCTCCCTCCTCCCCTTGGCCGAGAACACCCCACTACCACAGCCACCACCATCACATCACCTCTCCTCCTCCTTCCTCTCCTTCTTCACCTTCTTCTCACCATCACCATCTCCTTCACCACCACCACAGCCCTCCACCACAGCCTCCAGCAGCAGCCTACTCCCCCCCTCCCATGGCCAGCAGCACACCTTCCTAGGCCGGCTGCAGCAGCCACCCTCCCCCTCTCCATCACCCCCCTCATAGGTGCACTCTCCGCCTTTCATCCATGCTCTTTCACTTATATATATGTGTCCATGATTCTTTATATATATATAAGAGTGATAAATGTGTAGATGTTTTGTTGGTGTATTCATTTCCTAGGTCATAGTTTGATGATGATGTCAAATGGGTTTATTTATATATCAAATGGTTAGTATACATGTAGATTGTTTCATGTATGAATCTATGTTCAAATGGTTCATATAAATAGACACATAGATAGCTCATAAATATCTCCATATGCAAGTGGTTCACACATATATGTGAATGGTTACATTATGTATATATCAATATAAATGATGCTCTTTCATAGATATGTATATATACACTTTTTCAAATATATATACGTGTACTCCTTATAAGTATATATACAATTTTTCGTATATATAAATATATATATACTATTAGTCTCTTTATGTATATATGTGTATATATACATATACTCTTCCATGTAAATAAACTTTATTTCTTCATGTATAAAAATACTCATATATACTCCTAGCCTCATTATGTATATATATGTAGAAATATATATGTATACTCTTCCATATATACAAATGTATATATACATGTATATAGTTACTTTTTCATGCATGTATGCAATATCCTTATATATATTTTCCTTCACATACATATACTTGTATATATATGCTCTATGTATACTCGCGTATGTACATATATGATTTCAAATATAGACTAGTGTACATAAATTCCTACTTGTATATGCACGTTTTATATATACAACTTGTATGTACATTTTCTTACATGTAAAAATATTAGATATAATTTTTTTTATAAATATTCTTGTATATATTCATGTATATATATGTCCTCGTATGTATATACTTATGTATATATTCTTTTTATATGTAAAACTTGTGTGTTCCCTTGCAAATAGGTAACTTAGTATACATATATGTTTTCATGTATGTATATATATACGTAAGTACGTATATACGTATACTCTACATTGTGTGTGATTCGAAATGTAAATCCTGGATGTTCTCTTAACATAAATCGTGGTTGTTGTATTTGTAGGTACACCAGACGATACGATCTTGATCGACGAGCCCGGATCTTCTCTTGCACCTCCCGAAGTTTCAGGCAAGTATACCTTGCCTTGTATTACTGATTTCATTCATTCATATTTATATTATGTTCCCTCGCCAGAGTGGATGTTGTTGTGTGTCCGAGAGATGTCTTGGATACAGTCGATGACGGTATTGTCATCGAGTTTCATGTACTTGACTTATCCTAGGAGACCTTCCTTAAGCGGGGAAATCATAGTCATGATTCTCATGACCTTGACACGTGTTACGACACGGCACTGTGTCACGCCCCAGAACCAAAATACTGGAGAGCGGGGGACAGACACAGCCAGCTACGTACATTGAAGTAATTCTCACCTCGCAATACGGTCACGGCTGTCTAGATGCATGAGGGTTTACTACAAGCCATTAGTCTCTTAGGGTCAATAACAAGCCTAGTGTCTCAATCTTAAGCAAGCGAGTAGATATAACAAGATGGTAGATCATCAGACATACAAAGTAAGGCGTCCCATACATTACATATTCAGATGATCATGAAGCTAGTCATACAAAATACGAAGACTAGCAAGAGTTTAAGTCATACATGATCAACCCTAGGATTTGTCAATCATGCTACAGCCCGTAGGCAGACAGTGAATAAAGTTGCAAACGAGCTAACACTTGCTCGGCGGCTAAACGCCTCAAAAGAATATTTTTACAAGGGAGTGGGAGAGCAAAATAAAACCCACTCGTTGTCGTGATTCCTTCTAGTGTCCACCATCTGGCAGAAAAGTTGAGAGATCCTCGGTAGCTGCTCCGAAATCTGGCCATACAAAACCAGCTGGGTCAGACCCCAGAAAGAGCAAGTGCCACAAAGGAGGCTTCACTTAAGAACTAAAACCAGCATGTCAGCACATAAATCATAGGTGAAATAACATAAGACATGAGTTAAAGAAAACAGGATGATAAACGATAAGATAACTAGAGGACTATTCCGGTACCCAAGTTACAACCCGTAAACCAAACAAGGACCGGGGTTGTAACCCTTCACCTGAACAGAACTTAGCCTCGAACCAATTATCGATAAAGTAAAGCATAAACAAGCATGTCCGAAGATATCCATGCACTGGATCTAGGCAAGACTAGACAAGATAGGACTCCATCCATCATTCACGGCCAAGCAAAGAGTACGGCTTGATACTTAACTAACTAGGGTTATCACAAGCTTAGTTACTAGCAAGATGCAATGAGGTACGCCTATGGCCACGAGCCTTGCAGACTATCTAGGTTATCCAGACGCAAGGTTCAAGCTTAGAGTTATCATGCCTTGTTAGGTGACTTGGATGCAACACATGACAGTGTGCGTAGTAATCGTTTCATGTAGTGCCCCACATAACAGTGAGCTGGAAATGTGTCCTACTCGTCGGCAGGCTACAAGTCCATCAAGGAAGGCACCTAGATAACGGAATTGCTTGTAGCCAGAATACCTCTCTATATGCTCTACTTGATCAATCTAGTCATTAACCTAGTCAGATTCGGTATGAATCCCTGACCGTGGTAACCAGGGATACATGTCCTAGACATGATCCGAGACAAGACTGGTTGCTTATACAAGCATATTCAATACAATCACCCACGGTGTCAAGAATTCACTTAGCATGTCAGGTTAGCCGTCGCAACAGCGTATCACGGTTATCATGTCGGGTTGCTTATCAAGATTACTTATCAAGGCAAGGGTACGTCACAACGGACCACCATCAAGAATTATCATGTCAAATTACTTGTTAAGAGTGCACCACGGTGGGTCACTAATCATGCAATTCCATCACTAAGCCTTGTTCCGATTAACATTCATAAATAATGTCATGATCACATCGGGTCCATCTCTATAGCCACTATCTTCTGGGGATCAAATTCCACTCCACCTCTGGTGATGATATGACCCAAGTACGAGATACGATCCAACCAAAACTCGCACTTACTGAACTTCGTGTACAACTGGTGCTCCCTGAGAATCTGAAGAACTACACGAAGATGCTGCTCATGCTCTGCCTCATTCTCACTATAGACTAAGATGTCGTCTATGAACACTATCACGAACTGGTCCAAAATCATAAAAAGGAGAATATGGGGACATAATGCGCCCAAGGGGGGAGCAAGGGGTACTATGGCCAACAAGTGGCATTAGCCAAGTTGCGCCAGGGTAACAGGTTGCGCCAAGGCAAGTAGGGTCAGGTCCAGTTGCGCCTGAGTCAGACTGCGCTCAAGTCAGGCTGCGCTCAAGTCAGGCTGCGCTCAAGTCAGCGTATGTACTCCATACGACTCCTCATCAAGACAGCGTATGAGGTCCATACGACTCCTCTTCAAGGCAGCGTATGTACTCCATACGACTCCTCATCAAGACAGCGTATGAGGTCCATACGACTCCTCTTCAAGGCAGCGTATGTACTCCATACGACTCCTCATCAAGGCAGCGTATGAGGTCCATACGACTCCTCTTCAAGGCAGCGTATGTACTCCATACGACTCCTCATCAAGGCAGCGTATGAGGTCCATACGACTCCTCTTCAAGGCAGCATATGTACTCCATACGACTCCTCATCAAGGCAGCGTATGAGGTCCATACGACTCCTCTTCAAGGCAGCGTATGAGGTCCATACGACTCCTCATCAAGGTAGCGTATGAGGTCCATACGACTCCTCTTCAAGGCAGCGTATGTACTCCATACGACTCCTCATCAAGGCAGCGTATGAGGTCCATACGACTCCTCTTCAAGGCAGCGTATGAGGTCCATACGACTCCTCATCAAGGCAGCGTATGAGTCAGACTACGCTGCGCTAAAGAGCGCGCGCAACTCAGTGGTGCAAGCTAAAAAGCTCGTGCACACTGCTCACTGTCTTCTCCAAATCAGCAAGAACTCCATGGTTTGAACCCAAAGCTTCAAAGTCCATAACTTGGTCAAAACAAGTCCAAATCCAACTTTTCAAAGGTCAAAATTGGGTAGAATAAAATTCTTTACAACATGGAACCATCAAAACTTGAAAACAAAGAAGTTTGATAGATCAAAACTACCAAAATCCGAAAATAACTAATTTCTAGATCTACAAAATTAAAGCCTCAAAATGGAAAATGACATGTTCTAATGTGTCTTAGAAACATGAGGAGAAGCTAATGGAACAATAAAAATAGGCTCTCTTGTGGAAGCAAGTTGCACTTGCCTAAGGGGTGTTCTTGGTTGGTGGTGGGTTTAATGGAGAAGGAAGAAGAGTTAATGAGAAAGTGGAGGAGAGAGAAAAGTTAGGTAGATTATAAAGGGGGATGGTGGTAGGTTTAACATGATGAACCAAAGAATAAACCAAGCCATCCCAAAATAAACCAAGTTAAACCATTACATGCTATGATGAACCTAATCAAGATTAAACTGAAATTAGCTAGCCAGGCAGAAAAATAAAATACATGTCAGGATCCCGTATACGTATACTGGAAATACGTAGAACGAAAACGGGGGTGACAACTCTACCCACCTTAAAAGAATTTCGTCCTCGGAATTTAATCAAGAGGCTAGAGATGTTGAGCAAGCTATATCAATTGCAGGCAATATATGACTAGCAGTCAATCAAGCAATCATTCATGCAAGCAAGGAACTTAAGCATATGGCATAAGAAAGACATTATACCTTACGAGTCAAACAGGTCGGGATATCGCGATCGGATATCATCCTCACGCTCCCACGTTGACTCACCCAAAGAGTGATGACCCCAATCAACACGGACTAACTTGATAGTCTTGTTCTTGAGTATCTTCTCCCTCCGGTCCAATATGGATACGGGTCTCTCCTCATACGAAAGGTTGGTGCCAACAACCAATTCCGAATGATCAAGAACGTGACTCGGATCCGGGATATACCGTCGTAATTGGGATACATGGAAGACATCATGTACCTCACGTAACGACGGCGGAAGAGCGAGACGATAGGATACATCACCTACTTGTTCTAGAATATCAAACGACCCTATATACCTAGGACTGAGCTTTCTCCATACGCCGAATCGAATGACGCCACGGGTAGGCGAGATCCTAAGGAATACGTGGTCGCCGACAGAAAATTCAAGGGAACGCCGATGAGAATCGGCCCAATGATGCTGGCGATCTTGGGCAACTCGAAGATGATCTCTGACTTGTCTGACTACCTCAATAGTCTGCATCACCATCTCTGGTCCAAGCATTTGCCTCTCACCGATATCGTCCCAAGCTAAAGGAGATCTGCACTTCCTGCCGTACAAGGCCTCGAAAGGTGCCATCTGGATACTAGCCTGGAAACTGTTATTGTACGAGAACTCTACGAGATACAGGTGATCTTCCTACGAACCACCGAAGTCGAGTGTACATGACCGCAGCATGTCTTCAAGAGTCTGGATCGTGCATTCTGACTGACCATCTGTCTGCGGATGGTAGGCTGAACTGAACTTGAGACGAGTCCCCAAACTCTCTTGAAGACTCCGCCAAAAGTGCGAGGTGAATCTTGAATCTCTGTCGGACACAATACTGACTGGCACTCCATGCAATCTGACTATCTGCCTGAGGTATATCTCTGCAAGTTGATCCGTCGACTGACCGATTCTGAAAGGAAGAAAATGAGCTACCTTCGTGAGACGATCAACTATAACCCAGATGGCATCTCTCCCAGCTGGAGATCTAGGTAATCCAGTTACAAAATCTATGGTAATGTGCTCCCATTTCCATTCCAGGATCGGTAAAGGTTGAAGAAGTCCAGCTGGTCTCTGATGTTCGGCCTTAACTTGTTGACAAACTAAACAACGAGAGACAAACCGGGCTATCTTCCTCTTCATGCCATTCCACCAAAAATGCTGCCGAATATCACGATACATCTTCATACCGCCGGGATGAATTGAATACTGAGAACTGTGAGCCTCTGCCATGATCTCCTGTCTGATATCACCACTGGGTACACAAAGACGTCTTCCATGTCGGAGTGTACCGTCCTTATGAACACATAACTCTGGTCTTCGCCCTGCTACACATTCTGCCCTAAGCCGCTGAAGCTTAGAGTTCGTGGACTGAGCTAACCTGATCCTCTCAACTATACTGGACTGAACTTGCATACTGGCCATCAATGCCACACTGGAAGGAAGAACAACTTCAATACCCATCTTCTGAAGATCTGCTAACAACTCTGGCTGCGCCGTTAGAAAATAAACTCCGGCTCTCCTGCTCAATGCATCTGCTACTACGTTGGCCTTCCCAGGATGATACTGCAAGCTGATGTCATAATCCACAAGTAGCTCTAGCCATCTCCTCTGACGCATATTAAGATCCTTCTGGGTAAACACATACTTCAGACTCTTGCGGTCGGTGAAAATCTTCACCCGATCTCTATACAAATAATGTCTCCAAAGTTTTAATACAAAAACTACGGCTGCTAACTCCAGGTCATGGGTTGGGTAATTCCTCTCATGGTCACGAAGTTGACGTGACGCATAAGCGACTACCTTACCATGCTGCATCAAGACACATCCTAATCCCTTGCCGGATGCGTCACAATAAACTAAAAATCCTCCCTTCCCGTCGAGAAGCGTGAGAATGGGGGCCGTCATCAATCTCCGCTTCAACTTCTCAAATGAACTCTGACACTCTGCTGTCCAAGCAAACTGCACATCCTTACGGGTCAACTGCGTCAGTGGCGCTGAAATCCGAGCAAAGTCTGACACAAAACGTCGGTAATAGCCGGCCAATCCGAGGAAACTCCGAACTTCTGCGACGGTGCTAGGTACTGGCCATGTCTCTATAGCCACTATCTTCTGGGGATCAACTTCTACTCCACCTCTGGTGATGATATGACCCAAGTACGAGATACGATCCAACCAAAACTCGCACTTACTGAACTTCGTGTACAACAGGTGCTCCCTGAGAATCTGAAAAACTACACGAAGATGCTGCTCATGCTCTGCCTCGTTCTCACTATAGACTAAGATGTCGTCTATGAACATTATCACGAACTGGTCCAAAATCATAAAAAGGGGAATATGGGGACATAATGCGCCCAAGGGGGAGCAAGGGGTACTATGGCCAGAAAGCGGCATTAGCCAAGTCGCGCCAGGGTAACAGGTTACGCGAAGGCAAGTAGGGTCAGGTCCAGTTGCGCCTAAACATCAGGTTGCGCCTGAGTCAGACTGCGCTCAAGTCAGGCTGCGCTCAAGTCAGCGTATGTACTCCATACGACTCCTCATCAAGGCAGCGTATGAGGTCCATACGACTCCTCTTCAAGGCAGCGTATGTACTCCATACGATTCCTCATCAAGACAGCGTATGAGGTCCATACGACTCCTCTTCAAGGCAGCATATGTACTCCATACGACTCCTCATCAAGGCAGCGTATGAGGTCCATACGACTCCTCTTCAAGGCAGCATATGTACTCCATACGACTTCTCATCAAGGCAGCGTATGAGGTCCATACGACTCCTCTTCAAGGCAGCGTATGTACTCCATACGACTCCTCATCAAGGCAGCGTATGAGGTCCATACGACTCCTCTTCAAGGCAGCGTATGAGGTCCATACGACTCCTCATCAAGGCAGCGTATGAGGTCCATACGACTCCTCTTCAAGGCAGCGTATGTACTCCATATGACTCCTCATCAAGGCAGCGTATGTACTCCATATGACTCCTCATCAAGGCAGCGTATGAGGTCCATACGAATCCTCTTCAAGACAGCGTATGAGGTCCATACGACTCCTCATCAAGACAGTGTATGAGTCAGACTGTGCTGCACTAAAGAGCGCGTGCAACTCAGTGGCGTAAGCTAAAAAGCTCGCGCACACTGCTCACTGTCTTCTCCAAATCAGCAAGAACTCCATAGTTTGAACCCAAAGCTTCAAAGTCCATAACTTGGTCAAAACAAGTCCAAATCCAACTTTTCAAAGGTCAAAATTGGGTAGAATAAAATTCTCTACAACATGGAACCATCAAAACTTGAAAACAAAGAAGTTTGATAGATCAAAACCACCAAAATCCAAAAATAACTAATTTCTAGATCTACAAAATTAAAGCCTCAAAATGGAAAATGACAAGTTCTAATGTGTCTTAGAAACATGAGGAGAAGCTAATAGAACAATAAAAATGGGCTCTCTTGTGGAAGCAAGTTGTACTTGCCTAAGGGGTGTTCTTGGTTGGTGGTGGGTTTAATGGAGAAGGAAGAAGAGTTAATGAGAAAGTGGAGGAGAGAGAAAAGTTAGGTGGGTTATAAAGGGGGATGGTGGTGGGTTTAACATGATGAACCAAAGAATAAACCAAGCCATCCCAAAATAAACCAAGTTAAACCATTACATGCTATGATGAACCTAATCAAGATTAAACTGAAATTAGCTAGCCAGGCAGGAAAATAAAATACATGTCAGGATCCCGTATACGTATACTGGAAATACGTAGAACGAAAACGGGGGTGACACATTGAGTGCGCTCGTACCATGGCACGGGCATGCACATCTGGCTAGCTACCAGTGCAATGGCCCATGCTCTGGTACATAGAATGGTTAGGTATGTCTAGTAATTGTGACCTTGCGTTGAGAGTCGGAATGATCAAGTGGTGGATACGACTTGTGTATTCCGAGGGATAGGGGAAGACAATTAATAGACGTATGGGACAGCCAAAATATCTGAGAAAGGGCTAAGTCGCTCAGTGTTGCCCGGATGAGTGGGACCTCGGCTCGTGATCCGACGTCGGCCCGTGCTTCGACGCCAAAGCCTTATTACCTACCCATACGTACTAGGGTTGTCTTCAATGTGCATTCACTTAGCTGGTTAGTTCACCCTTTTCAGTTATTCAGTATTACTTTATGGCATGTTTTCTCTGTATCTTGCTATGTCCCCTGAGGACCTGGTTCTTTCCAGATTTAGACGAGCACTTGCAGTTGACTGGGTTCGAACCGGGACTTGAGACAGGACTTGCTGCAGAAGACGACGAGGTGCTTCCTGAGGAGTTTCCTTGACTCAGGGTATGGTGTTGTTTAGGTTATGAGCATCATTATCTAGTTAGTCAATGCTCATGACTAGTTATCTTTCTATTTTCAGTATTTTCATTCAGTGTTGTACTCCGTGGGCTTGTACCCACCAGACTATTCAGTTGTATTTATTTCAGACTCCATGTTATTTCCAGTTTTATATTTCAACATTACTTTCTTTGTTCCTGTGGATGAGATCTAGATGTTACCACTTGCCTGTGCAGTATAGTTATTTTTACAGCGTAGTACGCCTAAGTGAGTCTATTAAATTGGACAGCTCACTCTAGGTCGTATCAGCTGGCCAGGTTATGTCCTAATCCCATATATTTTAGGAGCGGGGCGTGACATGGATTTAGTGGTGGCCCATGCAGGTCTCGTTTATCGTTTTGGTTACGTTACTGTGCCGACTCGAGCCTGCGATTAGGATTAGCAGTGTTAGGATCTCATCCACTTGTGATTATCGCCATTGAACCTCAACTCGTATTCAATTGTTGATTTCCTTGTATCTTGCTTCCTTCTGTCCCTTTTGTAATAGAATTCTATCTATTTCAGAGAGATGAATTTGCGTAGTGGACGCGTGACTCATGGCGTTGCCCCAGCATCCGACACCGAGCCCAGTGACGACAGGACTCCAGCTCCATCAGCGGACTAGATTCTGGGACATGTTACAACCTTCCTGACGACTCCACTGATTCACGTGGAACCTGTACCGCAGACTGCACCAACTCACCAGGAGGGTCAGACTTCACCGGCACCGATCCAGCAGGATATTCCTTTGCCTCCTCCGCCTTCTCTTCTACCTCAGATGCCGTGCGTGCCACTTGTACCCCAGATGGCTCAGCAGGAGATGTTCCAGTTCTTTCAGACGATGATGCAAGCACAGTGGCAACAGACCGAAGCTTTGATGCGGAGTATGACAACGATCCTAGAGAGGATACCCGCACCGCAGCCTGCACCAACTCACCGAAGGAACGTGACTGTAGACGAGCATGATGCGGAGTTCAGACGCACTCAGGCGAGGAACTCGTATGCGGAGACGTTAGAAGAAGACAGAGTCCAGGAGGCCATCAGCCAGGATCCATTGATTCAGAGTTATCCTGCAACCACTGACGCACTAGCTGGAGGACAACATGGAGGACCGATCAGGCATTCAAGAGAGCACATTCAGTAGAGAGACGTTCCGTGCTAGGCAAAGGAGTTCAAGACTTGTTACTTTTGCGACAAGAAGGGGCACATTCGGAAGGAGTGCAGAAAGAGGTTACAGTTGTGCTTGAAGTGTGGATCGAAGCAACATCATGTTAGGAGATGTCCATGGCGTCGGGACATGAGTCAGCAGTTAGTCTCGACACCAGTTCTGTCGGAAAGGGGTATGTTTTACACAGAATATTTCATTATTATATTCTTGTGCTGTTATATATGATGTGTCTAATTTCGAGGACGAAATTCTGTAAGGTGGATAGATTGTAAGCCCTCTGGATTTTTAGGGTTATTTTAAAATTTTAAATAATTTATTTTTGATAAATATTTTTATTTTATTTAGTTTTGATAATTAAATATATTATTCGTGACTTTGATTTTTGGAGCGCCAGAGATGTCATCCCCTCGAAACGCTCTTTATGGTTTTTGTTCTAGACAAATTTATCTTCATATTGATATATCATGTCCCACCCAAACTTATTTCCTTGTGCTCTATTTGCATAGTAGAACTTTCGGGTCAAATTAGGCCATTTGAATTATTATTAAATTCTCACTTTTATTTTTGATCATCATGTGTACCTAGCCGTGACTTTTAATTTAGGAGCACAAGACTAGTTATTTTCTCCAAACCAATTTGGCATGCATGATCTACTCGAGATACTCTCCGCCCATGACCATCGTGTCCCACTCAGACACACTCTCTTGTGCTTCATTTTTATCGTACAACTTTTCGGACAATTGACCCAATCCCGATTTACCCTACCGAGTCTCATTTAATTCCAACTTGTATTGGAGACGCCAGTTTGACCCAAACTGGTCGACCCAAGATATGGACACGGACCATTTTGAGCCTACTACACACGTGCCACTTGTGTCCCATCCAATTTAGTCCCCGTGTACTATTTATTTATCAAGGATTATCATCGACTAATTCAAGTCATTTAATTACCGGGACCCAATTAGATCCAATTGCGACCCGATCCGACTCACAAGTAGACCCAACACCAAACACCATGACAACATCCATCATCCATACCCAAGCACACAACACCAATAAAGTAATTCTACAAAACACCAAACACCCAAACATCACTATCATCCTATATTTAAAACACACTCCCATCACTATCACCATTACTATCATTACTCTCTCTCTCTTTTCTCTCTCCTAAACAAACCCCGACCCCCCTTTCAGCCGAACAAGCTCAACCCCCCCTTTTTCTAACATGTCACCATCACATACTCTCTATCTTCTTTAATTCAAACACCCACATCACCATCATCCTTCTCTCCCTTTTATTAAAACACACACACACACCCCCTCACCATCTCTTCTCTCTCCCACACTCCCTCCCCCTACCCGACAAGAGCAGCAACCCCCCCTCTCCATTCGGTTCCCTCTCTCTCTCTCTCTCTCCTCTCTCTCATCATCTCTCTCTAACACACTTCCCCCCTCCACTTCTAAACCGAGAGCTCCCCCCATTTCTCATTCTTCATCTACACACCTTCACCATTACCACCACCCTCACTCCTTCACCACCACCTCCACTACCACAGCCGCAGCCTCCCTCCTCCTCTAGGCCGACCACAGCCTCCCTCCTCCCCTTGGCCGAGAACACCCCACTACCACAGCCACCACCATCACATCACCTCTCCTCATCCTTCCTCTCCTTCTTCACCTTTTCTTCACCATCACCATCTCCTTCACCACCACCACAGCCCTCCACCACAGCCTCCAGCAGCAGCCTACTCCCCCCCCATGGCCAGCAGCACACCTTCCTAGGCCTGCTGCAGCAGCCACCCTCCCCCTCTCCATCACCCCCTCATAGGTGCACTCTCCCCCTTTCATCCATGCTCTTTCACTTATATATATGTGTCCATGATTCTTTATATATATATAAGAATGATAAATGTGTAGATGTTTTGTTGGTGTATTCATTTCCTAGGTCATAGTTTGATGATGATGTCAAATGGGTTTATTTATATATCAAATGGTTAGTATACATGTAGATGGTTTCATGTATGAATCTATGTTCAAATGGTTCATATAAATAGACACATAGATAGCTCATAAATATCTCCATATGCAAGTGGTTCACACATATATGTGAATGGTTACATTATGTATATATCAATATAAATGATGCTCTTTCATAGATATGTATATATACACTTTTTCAAATATATATACGTGTACTCCTTATAAGTATATATACAATTTTTCGTATATATAAATATATATATACTATTAGTCTCTTTATGTATATATGTGTATATATACATATACTCTTCCATGTAAATAAACTTTATTTCTTCATGTACAAAAATACACATATATACTCCTAGCCTCATTATGTATATATATGTAGAAATATATAGGTATACTCTTCCATATATACAAATGTATATATACATGTATATAGTTACTTTTTCATGCATGTATGCAATATCCTTATATATATTTTCCTTCACATACATATACTTGTATATATATGCTCTATGTATACTCGCGTATGTACATATATGATTTCAAATATAGACTAGTGTACATAAATTCCTACTTGTATATGCACGTTTTATATATACAACTTGTATGTACATTTTCTTACATGTAAAAATATTAGATATAATTTTTTTTATAAATATTCTTGTATATATTCATGTATATATATGTCCTCGTATGTATATACTTATGTATATATTCTTTTTATATGTAAAACTTGTGTGTTCCCTTGCAAATAGGTAACTTAGTATACATATATGTTTTCATGTATGTATATATATACGTAAGTACGTATATACGTATACTCTACATTGTGTGTGATTCGAAATGTAAATCCTGGATGTTCTCTTAACATAAATCGTGGTTGTTGTATTTGTAGTTACACCAGACGATACGATCTTGATCGACGAGCCCGGATCTTCTCTTGCACCTCCCGAAGTTTCAGGCAAGTATACCTTGCCTTGTATTACTGATTTCATTCATTCATATTTATATTATGTTCCCTCGCTAGAGTGGACGTTGTTGTGTGTCCGAGAGGTGTCTTGGATACAGTCGATGACGGTATTGTCATCGAGTTTCATGTACTTGACTTAGTCCTAGGAGACCTTCCTTAAGCTGGGGAATCATAGTCATGATTCTCATGACCTTGACACGTGTTACGACACGGCACTGAGTGAGCTCGTACCATGGCACGCGCTTGCGCATCTGGCTAGCTACCAGTGCAAGGGCCCATGCTCTGGTACATAGAATGGTTAGGTATGTCTAGTAATTGTGACCTTGCGTTGAGAGTCGGAATGATCAAGTGGTGGATACGACTTGTGTATTCCGAGGGATAGGAGAAGACAATTAATAGACGTATGGGACAGCCAAAATATCTAAGAAAGGGCCAAGTCGCTCAGTGTTGCCCGGATGAATGGGACCTCGGCTCGTGATCCGACGTCGGCCCGTGCTTCGACGCCAAAGCCTTATTACCTACCCATACGTACTAGGGTTGTCTTCAAAGTGCATTCACTTAGCTGGTTAGTTCACCCTTTTCAGTTATTCAATATTACTTTATGGCATGTTTTCTCTATATCTTGCTATGTCCCCTGAGGACATGGTTCTTTCCAGATTTAGACGAGCACTTGCAGTTGACTGGGTGCGAACCGGGACTTGAGACAGGACTTGCTGCAGAAGACGACGAGGTGCTTCCTGAGGAGTTTCCTTGACTCAGGGTATGGTGTTGTTTAGGTTATGAGCATCATTATCTAGTTAGTCAATGCTCATGACTAGTTATCTTTCTATTTTCAGTATTTTCATTCAGTGTTGTATTCCGTGGGCTTGTACCCACCAGACTATTCAGTTGTATTTATTTCAGACTCCATGTTATTTCCAGTTTTATATTTCAGCATTACTTTCTTTGTTCCTGTGGATGAGATCTAGATGTTACCACTTGCCTGTGCAGTATAGTTATTTTTACAGTGTAGTACGCCTAAGTGAGTCCATTAAATTGGGCAGCTCACTCTAGGTCGTATCAGCTGGCCAGGTTATGTTCTAATCTTATATATTTTGGGAGCGGGGCGTGACAGGTAGCACCAGTCCCAGGCAAACCCTTCATGCTCTACGTCTGCGCGATTGATCACTCTCTCGGCGCTCTATTGGCCCAGAACAATGATATAGGCTACGAGCAAGTTATCTACTACCTGAGCAAGACAATGATCGGGGCCGAACACCGGTACAACTCCATCGAGAATGAATGTCTAGCTCTGGTATTTGCTATCCAGAAGACTCGCGAATATGTCTCGGGTCAGACAATCCATGTCATCTCCCGAGTCAATCCACTCAGAGTCCTCATGACAAAGTCGGGAGCACGAAACTCTCAATTAGCAACTTGGGAAATACTATTGACACCATATGATATGGTATTTGTCCCACAAAAAGCTGTTAAGGGCCAAGCACCGGCCGACTTTTTAGCTGCACACCCGATTTCAAAATCGTCCAAACTCTATGAAGATATTCCAGATGAGGTACTAGAGACCAACGTGTCCGAAGAGAACTCCGTCTGGCGAATATTCTTCGATGCGTTTTAAGAACAGGCCCTAAGGGTCAGATCATCGCAAGAGTAGGGGTCGTCTTGATCTCTCCCGACAAGTTCGTCATCCACCGTGCCTATTCCCTATCAGAGTCATGCTCCAACAATGTGGCAGAATATAATGCCCTCATCATGTGACTCCAGTTAGCAAGACAGCTAGGGGTAGAATAGTTCGAGTCTTACGGTGATTCAAAACTCATCGTCAACCAGGTTCGATGACAATAGGAAGTCCGCCACGAGGACCTGGTCCCCTTTCATAAAGTAGCCTTGGACATCATCTCAATCTTCACTGAGTTCTTCATAGAACACGTGCCTCGACTACAAAACCTGGAGACTGATGCTCTGGCTGGCCTCGTGGCGTCATTAGTAGCTCCTATCGGTACTTAATACTTCGTTACAGTGGTTGGGCATGATTAGGCGTGCCCCAAAAATAATCTGTGCATGTGTTTGAATCATGCCATGCATGCACACATCAGTGTCAACGTCAGAGACTGACGGTTTCCGTTCATCGACTTTGCGGTCTAGAAATCCTCCCGGACGACCCAAAAGAAGCGATTTCTGTCAAAAGGCTCTCTCTCCGATTCTACTACGATACAACCACCAAAATACTGTATCGGCGCTCCTACGATGGGCTTCTCCTTCGATGTTTATCAAATGAGGAAGCAGCCAAAACTCTTCGAGAGGCTCATGATGGGACATGCGGAGCTCACCAACCTGGTCCTAAGCTACAGGACCGACTCTGACATATGGGCTATTACTGGCCCACTATGATGGTCGACGCTGTTGAGTACGCCAAAAAGTGCCATGCTTGTAGCTCCACGTCGACTTCATCCACAGACCGTCGGAACCTCTACCTCCTACGGTCGCCTCCTGGCCATTCGAAGTCTGGGGCATGGACATAGTGGAACCGATCACCCCACCGTCATCCAAAGGGCATCGCTTTATCCTAGCTGTCACCGACTACTTCTCTAAGTGGACGGAAGCAGTACCGCTGACAGAGGTGAAAAGCTCAAAGGTGATCAGCTTCATCAAACATAACGTCATATATCGTTTCGGGGTACCCCGAAGGATCATCCACGACAACGGTCCGCAATTCATCAGCCATGTATTCAGCAGTTTCTGTGACAAGAATCGCATTCAAAACGTGACAACTGCTTACAATCCAGCAGCAAATGGATTGCCCGAAGCTTTCAACAAAACCATTGTCAAGCTACTCAAAAAAGTCGTGTCAACCAGTAAACGCGACTGGGACGAGAAGGTAGGCGAATGCCTTTGGGCCTACCGCACAACGGTACATACTCCAACGAGTAATACACCATTCTCCCTGGTCTATGAGAGCGAAGCAATGCTGTCCCTAGAAATCCAGATTCCCTCGCTATGAGTGGCTATTACAAACCAATTGACAGAGGAAGACAATCAGCGACGCCGTCTGCAAGAATTGGAGGCGCTGGACGAAAAATGCCTCTTGGCTCAACAGCGCATCAAGCTCTACCAAGCTTGAATTTTACAGGCTTTCAACAAGAAGGTCAAACAAAGGACTTTCCAAGTGGGCGCCTTTGTTCTATCAGTCAAAAAACCAATGGTGATGACTCACAAGACACCAGGAAAGTTCGAACCCAAATAGAAATGCCCCTTCATCATAGAGACGGTGTACTCTAATAATTTTTATAAGAGCCAATTAGTATTGGTTATCAAATTCAAACAATACTTAGAGCCAATTTGGTTGTAATTACTTTTCGTTTTGAGGATTTTTTTAGCTCAAATGTAAGAGTAATTCTAGGATTACAACCAAAAGGGATTGTAACCCTTTACAACCTTCATGTGGCGGTTGCCAGCTAGTCTCCTCTTCCCATGTGGGGTAGGGGACGAGAGAGAGCAATTTACAACTAGTACGACGATTGTAAAATTTTACAACCACATTTGTTTGGTTGTAAACTTAGCATTTTTGCAAATGTATATAATGTTGAGGGATAACCTTTTGGCTAGGCCAAATTAATGCTTTCATTCATCTGGGGCTCAAATTTTCATCTTGAAATGCCCATCCAATATATGTTCCAAAAATGACTCTCTAACCAAACGTCCATTCATAAACTATATTCAAACTATGAAATTTGATTTAGAAATGCTATTCATCGCCCAAAAGAATTTGAGTTTTACGATCTTCCATAACATGGCAGCTGATATGACAAAAAATTTAATGATAAAAAAGATGCCTGTAGAAATCAAGTTTGAGGAAATTTGAAGGAGAGATTGATTTTTGTGTGCATTATTATTTCTACCCAATTTGTGTGCAATCTTATTCTCTATACATTTATAAGATGGTAAATAAGATTGCATAAATAAAATCAATATTTAGTCAGAAAGTTTGCTACACAATAATAAATTTTAATAAATTAAAAAATAAAAAAATTCTGAAAAATAAAATATAAAGAAACATGCATGGATTCTGTTAAACTAGCAAAATTCATGCAATATTGGGGTTTGGTGATAAATGCATGATTTATTTAAAAGATTAGGGAACATTAGAAAACATTAGGAAAATAAATCGTGCACGTTAGGAAACATTAGGAAATAAATTAAAAGATTAGGATATATTAGGAAACAAAATTAATTCATTAGAAAACGTTAGAAAATATTTTTAAAAAAATGGGATAAAAAAAAAAGATTTCAACCAAAAAAAAAAGCCCAATTTTTAAGATTTCAAAATATAAAATTAAGTAAGATTGCATCCAACAAATGGAAGCCAACATTTTAAAATCAAACCATTTAAAAAAAAATCTTATTTTCAGAATATTAAAGACAAAATTTTCTTCTTCTTCTTCTTTTGTAAATTTTAATCTATAATTTTAGATATAAATATGTACCCTATGATTAATACTATGGTCACTCCATGTTAGATTTTTTGGGTGATGATTAGCTATTCTGAATTTGATGCGGCTATTCCGGAAGTCGAAACCGTTGGGTGTACAAAATAACATTTATTCCATAGTTGCCTTCGTTTCACAATTTATAAGTAGTGGTCAAAGAACCTTAAAATATGTAGTCAATATAAGGACCTTTTCCTAGATTTTTTCCTACGTTTTCGGGTTGCCCTAAAAAAAGAGAGTGAAGTTTCGCATTCGTAGGCGTGATTCAACCTTGTTCGTACAAAGCGTCCTACATGCATACATATATGCACATTCCCTCTCCCCGTAGAGATTTGCAATTTAGAATGGAGTTATGTACATTCCAACAAAAGTTTGCAACGTTCATGAGCGCACAATTCTGATCGAATGCAAAGTCCAACTGCTCGAGTTAACCTTCAAATCTCTGTATGAATATTTAAGATCAATAGATGTTACTAAAGTTATTTGATGTCGACCGCTTCCACGGGGGCTCCCCTCGAAAGACGATTCGTGTCGTGTGTCCGAGGTCCGTATCCTTCACTGGCTTTGCAGTGGGATGACTAGCTCTGTTTGTTCTTGTTGCGTCTCTTCTTTCTGCTCATCCTACGATCATTATACTCTCACCACCCTCCTCTCGTGATCACGAGTCCTACATTGAACAACAATGTCACAATGATCACAGTGAGGCTAACAAGAATGATTCGAGGAGTTGTGATCTCTACCACAGTAGATGGGTGAATGACCGAGTCGGGGCGGCGCCGCTGTACATGAACAGCACGTGTCCGATCATCTCGCAGTCGCAGAATTGCCAGGGGAATAGAAGGCTGGACAGGGGGTACGAGGAGTGGAGGTGGAAGCCTAGCCGGTGCGTGCTCCCGCAGTTCGATCCCCACAAGTTCCTGGAGCTGATGAGGAACAAGTACGTTCGTCGGGGACTCGCTCGCCCGCAACCAGATGTAGTCCATGCTCCGCATCCTGTGGCAGGCGGAGACCCCCAAGAAATGCGGCTACCACCGAGGCCCCCGTCGGGTCAAGCGATGGTACTTCAGGTTGGTTGGTCCATCGATCGAATTAATTACATAATCTTCAATATTTTTCCTTCTAGTTGTGGTCACATCTTCAATATTTTTCCTTTTAGTCAGAAGGTTTGCTACACAATAATAAATTTTAAATAAATTAAGAAAAACAAAATAAATTAAATATAAGGAAACATGCACAAATTCTCCAAGTCAGACTGGCAAAATTCATGCAATATTGGTTTTGCGTGATAAATGCATTATTAATATAAAAGTAGGGAACATTAGAAAACATTAGGAAATTAATTCATGCATGTTAGAAAACATGAGGAAATAAATTAAAAGATTAGGATATATTAGGAAACAATAGAAAATTAATTCATTAGAAAACATTAGGAAATATTTTTAGAAAATTGGATAGAAAATAAGATTTCAACCAAAAAAATTAGCCCAAGTTTTAAAATTCCTGAATATAAAATTAAATAAAATTGCATCCAACAAATGGAAGCCAACATTTCAAAATCGAACCATTTAAAAAGAAATCTTATTTTCAGAATATTAAAGACAAAACTTTCTTCTTCTTCTTTTTTGTTTGTAAATTTTGATCCTATAATTTTAGATATAAATATGTACCATATGATTAATCCTATGGTACGTATGATAAATATGCATGTACCATATGATTAATCTTACGTTCATCGATCATTTGATTGCCAATTATACTATTTGGCTCCTAAAATTTTTGGGTGATGTTATATCCCATTATGTGGCATCTGACATGGCAACTGACATATCATATTTTAACCCAAAAAATTAATTACCCAAAAAAATTATTGTTAATGCTAATGCTAATTTTAATTCAATGTTAATATTAATTTTAATGTTAAAATTAATGTTAATGTTGATATTAATTATTAATATTAATATTAATATTCATGTTAATTTGATATTAATATTAAGTTTAATGTTAATGCTAATTTTAATTTAATTTAATGTCAATATTAATGTTAATATTAATTTTAATGTTAAAGTTAATGTTAATTTTACATTAATTTTAATGTTTAATATTATTTTGTCATGTCAACTGTTATGTCATCAGTCATGTCATATGCCACATAATGGAAGATGCCAAATTTTTTGGGAGCCAAATAACATTTTTGTTTGACTGCATAAGTACAGGTTGCAGCAATTTTTTTTTTCATGTATAATTTTTTTGTTGGTTTTTTTTATATGAGTTCGTCTATATCTAGTCCATCATGATTTACTCCAGTTCTAGTTTCTGGTTCCGCCCTCGGCAGCAATCGTTTGTGATCTACTATTTTATCACGTTCTGAGTCCCTCTTTGTAACCCGACAATAACATGAAATGCTGCATGGCTGCAGGTCCACTTCGACAACAATTGCACGAATATGGTCGTCTTGGCTCGTTAACACAACCAACGAGACCCTCCAATTTGCTCCAGACGGGGTTGTCAAGGTCCACCTCGACGTCCCCGACGACAACTTCATGGAGTTCCTCCACAACTTCGACGTCGTGGTCGTATCGTCCGGTCACTGGTTCACCAAGCCCTCCGCCTACGTCGTCGGCAACAGCATCGTGGGAGGACAGTTCTGGTGGCCGGAGGACGCCGGGGACATGAAGGTGAACAACATCGAAGCGTTCGGCATCTCGGTGGAGACGTTCCTGACCGCCATCGCCAGACACCGCAACTTCACCGGCCTAGCCATCGTCCGGTCCTACTCCCCGAGCCACTACGAGAACGGGACGTGGAACACGGGCGGGTCGTGCACGGGGAAGGTGCGGCCGGCGAAGGGGGTGGTGAGGAACGAGCTGACGGAGGCGATGCACGAGAAGCAGGCCGCGGGGTTCCGTCGCGCGGTGGACAGGTCGACGGGCAAGGGCGGCGGCGGCGGCGGTTCGAGGCTGAGATGGATGGATGTAACGGAGATGTTTGGCTACCGGCACGACGGGCACCCTGGCCCGTACCGGAGCCCAGATCCGAACAAGCTGACGAGGCGGGGCCCGAACGGGGAGCCGCCGCCGCAGGACTGCCTGCACTGGTGCATGCCGGGTGCAATTGATACCTGGAATGAGATTGTGCTAGAGATCATTAGGAGAGAATTTGAAAGGCCATCATAATTGCAAATTTTACTTAGGTGTGTACATGTAATCTTATATTCTAATTTTATAGTATGCTCATAAGTCATAACAGTTATAAAAAAAAAAGATCTATTCATGATATATATTGCTTACTGTCATCTCTTCGCATCACTTTGTTCATATCAGGAAAAGAAGAGCATGGCTTGAAATGTGAATGAATATTTGGTCTGATTGATTGAAATCAGAATTTCATTTTGAATAAATATTTAAATTTTCATCAAGTGATCTTGGGGTCTTCGCCGTTATGGTCACCAGTTAATGCCTTCTTCTTTTCTTTTTCTTCTTCTTCAAGATATAGTGATTCTTCCTCAGTTCAGGTATTGGAGCTAGAATGTTAATAATTAGTTGTCATTTTCCTTTCTTAGTTTTTGGTAAGTCATTTAAGTCCTTAATGATCTTTCCATTAGTTGTCATTTTCCTTTCTTAGTTTTTGGTAAGTCATTAAAGTCTTTAATGATCTTTCCTTTCTTTAGAATTTTGTATCTGGTCTTTATTCTAGCACTTTGTATTCCTATTAATATGGGATCTCTGCTTTGAGAAAAATGAACAAGAAATTAGAGTCTTCTTCCAATATATACACTTGTCCGGTGTCTTTAGAGTGTTCTAACATTTGGTATCAGAGCCAAAATTTGTTGGTTCTTCTTCATGTCGACGTCTTCAAGCGTGAACGACTCAGCAGAGTCACCTTTGAAATCCGGTGGCCACAACCATGGGAGTTTCAAATACCCAGTGCTTGCGAGAAGTAACTACGGTATTTGGGCCATCAGAATGAAGGGTATCCTCGATGTCCTAGATGCATTGGAGGCTGTAGAACCACGCGATCCGACAACGACTATTGATGAGAAGAAGAACAAAGCGGCCTACTTGGCCATCCAACAAGCACTTCCTGATGACGCACTCCAGATGGTTGCGGAGAAGAAAACCGCAAAGGAGATGTGGGACATGCTTAAGACCATGTACCAAGGCTCGGACCGAGTCAAGGATGCAAAGATCCAAACTCTGCAGTCAGAGTTTGATACGCTTCGCATGAAGGAGACGGATTCAATAGACGATTTCTTCATGCGGCTCACCACAAACGTCAACACACAAAGGGCGTTGGGAGGAACGGTAGCGGAGGCTACTGTTGTGAAGAAGTTTTTGAGATCCGTCCCCTCGAAGTTCGTCCAAATTGCTTTGACGATAGAGCAATTTGGAGACTTCACGACGATGACCGTGGAGGAGGTCGTCGGACGACTAAAGACCTACGACGAGCGCGTTGGTGGGACTGCTAACAAAGAAGAGGATAGACTCCTCTTGATGATGAAGGAGTTGATGGCTCGTGATAAGAAGCTCTCGTATGGTGGAGGACGCCAAACCGGTGGCCGAAGAGGCCGTGGTCGCGGACGAGGGCGTGGCGAACAACAACGCAACAACGACCGTCGAGAAGGTCAAGATCGTGACGAAGGTGGTAAATATAAAACACAAGTCGAGTGTTTTTATTGCCACAAAATGGGCCATTATGCTGCGGAATGTCGTTTGAAGAAGAAAAACGAAGAAAGAGCACACATGGCCGAGGTATTTGAAGACAATGAACCGGCTCTTCTAATGGCGGAAAGCGAAGAAGTACAATCATCTCTGGTATGCTCGAACCTTCTTTTAAATGAAGAAAATGTACAACCAAGTATTTTTTCCAGTGACTTGGAGAAATCATGTTGGTACCTTGATACGGGAGCTAGCAACCACATGACGGGGTGCAAAGATTTTTTCTCCGATCTAGATGAAACAGTGAAAGGGAAGGTGAAGTTCGGCGATGGCTCTTCAGTGGAGATCTGTGGTCGGGGTGCAGTCTTCTTCAAAGACCAAAAACAGAAGCACAAAGTCTTCACCAACGTCTATTATATCCCGAAACTCCGTACCAATATTGCGAGTTTGGGACAGTTGGAGGAGAACGGATGCAAGATCATCATGGAGGACGGATTCTTGTGTTTGTTCGATCGAGAGAGGCGACTCTTGGCGAAGGTGGAGAGGTCCAAGAATCGACTTTATATTCTCAACATGAAGACGGACGCTCCGGTGGCTCTGCTAGCAGAAAAGTACAAAGACGAGGCGTGGCTGTGGCACGCTAGATGGGGACATCTCAACTTTCGAGCACTTCGTGATATGGGATGACTCAAGATGGTGGAGGGGATGCCCTCTATTGAGCACTCACAAGAGCTTTGTGATGGGTGCTTGGTGGCAAAGCAAAGACGATTATCATTCCCGAAGGCTGCAACGGGCCGTGCATCGACCTCTCTTCAATTGGTGCATGGGAATCTTTGTGGACCCATCAATCCTGCCACCCCGGGAGGTAAACAATATTTCTTCTTGCTAGTAGACGATTACAGCAGGTTTATGTGGGTGAAGTTATTAAAGTCCAAGGACGAGGCCTTGGATGCTTTCAAAAGACTAAAAGCAAAAGTGGAGATGGAGACGGAACTCAAAGTGAAGGGATTCTGTAGCGATCGAGGTGGGGAGTTCACATCCAAGGCGTTCAACGCATACTGTGAGGAAGTCGGGATCAAACGATTCCTCACAGCCCCTTATTCACCGCAGCAGAACGGCGTGGTGGAGCACCGTAATCAAACTGTCATGGGGACTGTTCGGAGCCTTCTAAATGCAAGAGCATGCCCGCGCATTTTTTGGGAGAAACAGTGGCAACCGCAGTGCATCTTCTCAACCGGGCGACTACTCAAAGTGTGGTGGAAAAGACGCCTTACGAGGCGATTTACGGAAGGAAACCGAAAGTACACCATTTTCGTACTTTCGGTTGCCTTGCGTATGCAAAAACAACGAAGCCCAATCTCGCGAAGCTAGCGGATAGAAGCACGCGGATGGTGTTTATCGGCTATGAGACGGGCTCTAAATCCTATCGATTGTTCAATCCATCAACTGGGAAGCTAGTAATCAGCCGGGACGTTGTCTTTCACGAAGAAGCGAAGTGGGATTGGGAAGAAAAAAATTGGAGATGAGCTCTCTGTCTCAAATCAAATTCTGCCAACGGCAGAAGGAGCAGCAACTTCTCCCGCTACGGACGCACCCCCCGCCCTCCCTCCTGGCGATGGGTTGGCCACCCCCACCACGGCCCAGCAACCCCTCACCGCGGCCGCAGCTCCTTCCTCTGTAGACGTGGCTCCCGAGGCGAGTTCGAAGTCCAGTTTTGAAGAATCTCCTCCAGTGCACGACAACTCCCCAACTACACCACCGACTTCCTCTATGGGCTCTTTGTCTTCATCAAAGAGCGGGTCCTCTTCAACTGTGAACAGACCAATTCGGTTCTGGTCACTTGAGGAGGTCTACGGCGAGACCGAAGAAATGGACTTGCAGCAGGAAGAGGCTGGGCTTTGCCTCTTTGCAGCAGGGGAGCCAGCAACGTTCGAGGAGGCCAAAGACGATCCAAGCTGGAGAAGAGCTATGGAGGAGGAGTTAGCCTCGATCCGGGATAATGATACTTGGGAAATCACCAATCTCCCAAGTGGTCAAAAATCCATCGGAGTGAAGTGGGTATTCAAGACGAAGCAAGATCCGGATGGCAATATTTTGAAGCATAAAGCTCGGCTCGTGGCGAAGGGATATGTGCAGAGACAAGGGGTTGACTTCAACGAGGTGTTTGCACCGGTGGCGAGATTAGAAACCGTCCGACTACTCATTGCTTTAGCAGCGGAGGAGGGATGGGACATCCATCACATGGATGTCAAATCGGCGTTCTTGAATGGCGATCTGGAAGAGGAGGTATATGTCTCTCAACCCCCAAGTTTTGGCATTACTGGACAAGAGCACAAGGTGTTGAAGCTCAAGAAGGCATTGTATGGTCTTCGACAAGCCCCGCGGGCTTGGAATTTCAAGCTCGATCAGAGCCTATCCTCATTAGGCTTTGAAAGAAGTCCGACTGAACACGCCGTCTACAAGAAAGTTGTGGGAAACTCCAACCTGCTGGTTGGAGTCTATGTTGATGATCTCATTATCACCGGGTCAAGCAGCGTGGAAGTTGAAAAGTTCAAAACTCAGATGAAGGAGTTCTTCAGCATGAGCGATCTTGGATTGCTCACCTACTACTTGGGGATAGAGGTATCCCAAACACCTCAGGTAATTACCCTTTGTCAGTCTTCGTATACATTAAAAATTCTTCAGAAGTATGGGATGGAAGACTGCAATCCTAGTCAAGTTCCGATGGAACCAAGGCTCAAGTTGAGCAAGACGGGCGATTATCCTTTGGTGGACCCTACGGAGTATAGGAGCGCAATAGGATGCTTGAGATACTTGGTGAATACACGTCCGGATATTGCATATGCCGTAGGGATAGCAAGCAGGTTCATGGAGAAGCCCAACACCCAGCATCTTGCGGTGGTAAAGCATATCTTGCGGTATTTAAAGGGCACAAGCCGGTTTGGACTTTGCTATGAGAGGAATGCTCGTGGAGGACAAAAGCTAATTGGCTACTGCGACAGTGATCATGGAGGGAGTGTTGATGACAGGAAGAGTACTACGGGAGTTGCGTACTTCCTAGGTCGGAACATCATCACTTGGATGTCGCAGAAGCAACGGGCTGTAGCCTTATCTTCTTGCGAGGCCGAATACATATCAGCTTCGATTGCGGCACAGCAAGGAGTATGGTTACTCAACCTACTTGATGATATTCGGAAGCGGATTAGGTGCAAGGCAACTCTTATGATTGACAACAAGTCAGCCATTGCACTAACAAAGAACCTCGTGTATCATGATCGTTCAAAGCATATTGATACTCGCTACCATTACATTAGGGACTGCGTGGAGCGTGGGATGATCGAGGTCGAATATGTACACACTAACGACCAACTTGCTGACATACTCACCAAAGCACTTGCAAGGAACAAGTTCGTTGAAATGCGGGAGCGACTTCAAGTGCGGGATGTGAAAGACAAACTAATTAGGGGTTGATTGTTAATAATTAGTTGTCATTTTCCTTTCTTAGTTTTTGGTAAGTCATTTAAGTCCTTAATGATCTTTCCATTAGTTGTCATTTTCCTTTCTTAGTTTTTGGTAAGTCATTAAAGTCCTTAATGATCTTTCCTTTCTTTAGAATTTTGTATCTGGTCTTTATTCTAGCACTTTGTATTCCTATTAATATGGGATCTCTGCTTTGAGAAAAATGAACAAGAAATTAGAGTCTTCTTCCAATATATACACTTGTGCGGTGTCTTTAGAGAGTTCTAACATAGAAGACTTCAGAAAAGAATATGATGTCAAAAAAAGTTATATAGTTATCATTTTCTGAAAGACTATAGATATTGGCAATTGGTGTATCTATGTACCTAATTCCTTTTTTTGAATGTTTTTTTAGATGCTCGACGTAACGTACGGAACTTTGTGCACGCTGCGTTGCATACCAGTTTGACAAACTGTCCACTACTCTCCCACGGTTCGATTCCGAGACTGTTCACCTAGCAAAGGAGGTTATACCTCTCCTCACTCACCACGAAAGCCAGATGGGTTCGATAAGCTAAACAGTCGATTGCTAACGGTTATTACCGTGATAAATAATTTTTGTCACGGTAATATCCGTGACGGATTGACCGTGACTAATTTTTGTAATGGTTTTCGTAACGGTTATAACCGTTACGAAAATAAATTTTGTCACGGTAATTACCGTTACGAAATTTACCTTCATAACGGTAATAACCATGACAAAAATGTGGTCTTTCGTTACTATTTTCTAATTTTGTAACAGTTATAACTGTTATAAAAACCTTTTTTTCTGATATATATATATATATATATATATATATATATATATATATATATATATATATTTTATATATATATATATATATATATATATATATATATATATATATATATATATATATATATATATATATATATATATATATATATAACTTAGCATGGGATAAAGCCAATATTTCATAAAAATCAATACATAAAAATGACAGCAAGACTGAAATACAAGATCCCTTCAATCATAAGATTCTAATTGAAATATGAAATAAACTTATTCAATCATAATTTACGAGTCACCAAAATATACAATACATAAATCATTCGTCCCCACAAACTCAAGTATTCTAGGTGCACTATATAAAAATATATCATAAAACTACACAACACAACACAAGCATCCAAGTAACTACTACTGGCCACAAACCAAGTCATAGGGAATAACAAAATCTTCTCCCTACTGCTACGCCTTGAGCAGCCCGGATGAGTTCCTCAAGTCGGTCACCTGAACCATTGTCGACACTCCGCTGGGACCAAAGTCGAGCATCTCCATAAACCCTTCTCCAAGTACTGCCACCTCAAATAATGCGTTAGAAGTTTTCTAACACAAGAAAAGCATATGACCCACTAAAATAAAAGAGACAATTTAACAATGTCATAAGCACTTACAGACGTCTCGATCGCAACCTTGTCCTGGTATCGCTTCCTAGTATCTCAGACTCTTCCTAGAGCTCAGGCAATGATGTTGTGGATGCTTTCCAGTGCATCATCTGCGCCTTTCACTCTAATGTGAGTACCCACAACCAAGCAACAAAAGATGTAATCCTCTACCATTCTCATGTCCATGAAAATTGACTGACACTATCAGTGATAATTTCAATGTTAGTAATGTTAGCCTGGAAGTTTAAGTTGGCATTAAACCAACAGTTATTTGACAGTAATAAATATAGAAAGAGAGATATATAATGTGTTAGTGAGGATTACCAGCATAGTGTGCAGACCAATTCTCTTGCCAGACTGGATGTTGCGAATGCAGTTATCGAAGAAAATCTGGAGAAAAACTCGACACATGACACTCGATTAGTCAATGTCTCACACTACTTTTCTCTGCAACCAAGTAATTGAGAAAGATTTTATATATATATATATATATATATATATATATATATATATATATATATATATATATATATATATATATATATATATATATTTTGTGCTACACTAGAACTCACTAATTGGAACAATCTAACCAGTTTTGAATTCAGCTTGACAATAGAAAGAGAGGATGGAGATTATTTTGTATATTTAACACAGTTATACTTAACACAGTTCTACATAACACAGTTCTACTAGTTACCTGCAAAACACCAGGCATTTATTTGCCTCCAGCTGCGTCCATAATAGAAAACAGCAGCTCTATCGGTTAATCCGGAGGTGGATGCAGTAGTGGCAGAAGGTAATGTATTTACTATAGGCTGCATCATATAGTAATGTTAAGAATTTTCTTAGATATTGGTCACACACAAAAAACAATTGCTATACCGAAATAATGTTAACATCTTACCAGTCAGTCAAATTGACTAGAAGTCCTTCATGACACTTCTTTCATCTTGTAGCAATTACTATATCAAAATAATTACTATACCGAAATAATGTTAACATATATACCGAAATAATGCTAACATCTTATCAGTCAGTCAAATTAACTAGCAGCTCTGTCGGTCAATCTGGAAGTGGATGCAGTAGTGGCAGAAGGTAATGTATTTATAATCAGCAAATAGACAAAGGGAGAAGAGCACAATAACCATACTTCAGGACACTTCTTTCATCTTATAGAAAATTTGTCAACTCCATGGTATTAAACAGTATCTTCATCTATCAAGGTAAAAGTGAGAATTCACGTGTTGTGGAAATGAACACAATAATTTCAATCTTTAGTCCCTACCTCATTCCCGAATATTTCTTCGGACATGAAGGACATTTATTGCAATCTGTCAAACTGGGCCTTTAACTAGCCAAAATTTTGAGAATTCTAGAAAATTAACATAAACTGAAACTTTCGAGTATTGGGAGAATAAAGCATTCCACAGGGGAGATTGTGAACTATATTGTCGTCAATGCTTACAGACTTGGTGATTGACTTAGGTGGTTTCATATGGCATGGAGTCTACCACTCCAACTCTTTTTTCTCAGTAGCCATACTGCTGGGGGTTGTAGGGTGGGGGGCTCTTCATGATCTCAGTGTTAAAGTGCACAATGGAAACTTCTGTTGGGATGTGCATACAACTGTTCCAACACTTAGGAATATAAATTTGACCGTAAAGAGAGGAGAGAAAGTTGCAGTTTGTGGACCAGTTGGTGCAGGTAAAAGTTCAATCTTACATGCCATACTTGGGGAGATACCAAAAATCTCAGGATTAAACGTTTCTCAAAGAAGGAAAAAAGAAACCTTTTATGGCTGAAAGTTTGATTGAGATCACTAATAGGTCCTTTTGAGTGCAGGTCAATGTCTTCGGCTCAATCGTTTATGTTGCTCTAACTTCCTGGATTCAGAGTGGGACAGTGCGAGACAATATTCTATTTGGGAAGCCAATGAACAAGATGAAGTACGAAAATGTAGTAAGATGTTGTGCTCTTGACAAGGATATAGAGAGCTTTGATCACGGAGATCTCACAGAGATCGAACAAAGAGGGCTAAACATGAGCGGGGGACAAAAGCAGAGGATTTAGATAGCAAGAGCTGTTTACAATGATGCAGATATTTATCATCTCGATGACCCCTTCAGTGTTGTAGATTCTCATACAGCGTCGATCCTCTTTCGTATAAGAAAAGTATCTAACTAATAGGCCCTACTTCTTGCATCGTCTATGTATAATTGAGGGGAGACTTGCAATGCTTTCTTCAAATCCTAGCTGTTAAAATGACCATGTAATTGTTTATGGTGTAACATCTTAATTTTCATTAGAAAACTAGTATCATCATCTGCTACCTAAAAATTCATGCTTTATTCCAGTATCACAAGACACGTGAACCATAGTACTACAACAACAATAACAATGACTTATCCTGAGATACTCTGGAACACTTCTGTTATATTCTTCCGAACAATACACTAGCCCGTGTTATCATAGAATGTATTCACACATGCTGATTTGTTCAATGGACTTTCAGGATTGTGTCATGCGTGCTCTAGAAAGTAAGACTGTCATTCTTGTGGCTCATCAAGTAGAGTTTCTGCCTAAGATGTATAAAATTCTGGTGAGTATCTCTGTTGCAAATCCTCCTTTTTATTAACATTTGACAGAGAACAAAATCACTCTTATTCCTTCAGGTTGTCGAAAATGGCCAAGTCACTCAATGTGGAACCTATAATGAGATTTTAATGTCAGGCACAACATTTGAGCAACTTGTCAATGCTCACGAGTCTTCGATGACTGTAGTGCACTCCATCTTTATGTGCCTCCATATCTATTAATAACTACCATCTATAATAAAAATTACTCAAACACAAGATCGTCCCTCTGACATAGGATATCCATTCAAAATCTAGCTCTCTTCATGACAATTAGTCTTCAATTACATGAAAGGAAGAACAAATACTTCCTAACTTTTAATCCTCACAAACATCAACAAAGACCCGAATTTGTTGTGTGTTAATTTTAATGCTACAGTTAATAATTACAAATAAAAGGTCACATAATCAAGATTGTCCAGTTTCAGACTTTTTTTTTTGCTAAAAATGACTTCGTACATCTGGATACTAGTACTACTTGATGATTATTACTTGTGGAGAGTCTGGATATAGGAAGATGACAACATGAACATGCTCCCGTTCCAGGAGCTCCTCATCCAACCCATAAATATCATAAATCTCACCTTCTTTCTCTGGGACACCCAGACTCTACATGAATTACTTATATTAGGATTTAGGAATCACAAACACAAAGAATATTAACAAGTAACATAGTTAAAATTTTGTCCAATGGTCGAGATGGAAATTAATATTTGAATTTAAGAAATGGAGGAATGGAGCACCTGGTTCCCTTCGATGACCATCTCCTTCACCTCCTCGTCCTCCTCCAGCAGCGACGAAGCCATGGAAGGTGCATCCGGCATGCAGCGGCGTTCTGTATCCTCGATAATAGCTGAGCAGCGATCGACTGCCTCTTTGATCGCCACCGGGACTCCTCCCGCAGGCATAGCTACTCTTCGTGGAGCCACCTCTGCTCCTCTCCCCCAAAAAGAGATAGAGAAGGATCAGGTGGAGATGGAGGGTTTGGGAGGAGAAAACATGGGGTTAGTGTTAGGGTTTTGGTGGACGCAAAAGGAATTTAGAAAAATGAGAGGAAGTGAGAGAGAGAGATGAAAAATGACTGCAGAAAAAATGAAAAAGAAAAACTTGTTTGCAACACTTTCCTACAGTCATGTGGAAGCCACGTGATTCAACAGTGGTAATGTATTAAAATTTTGTAACAGTTTTTGCCGTTATAAAAATTATAAAATAATAAAAATATAAAATTGGACTGTTTGTAATAGTTTGTCAACTATTGTAACATTTATTACCATCACAAAATTGTCACGGTTATAAGCGTTACTAATTTTAAAATAAATGTGTTACAAATTGCATATTTTGGTGTAGTGATATTCCTTTTTTTGAGTGTCAGTGTCTTGAATCCAAATCGTATTTGTATTTGACTCCAAGTCTATGCAACGTAGCAAATGGGTCTCTTCCTATGATTCTATTCAGTGTCAACACTAGAAGTGCACCCTCGTGAAACTTACTGAATGACTAGTTTTACATCACAGGTAACTAGGAAAGTATTAGTCTTTGCTTAACGATAGGTCCAATATGAATTTTTATAATCTGCTTCAAAGGTTGCTATTAATTTCCTCATATGCTTGCTAATTTCAAACTAATTTTTTTCAATCTTCATGTTCCTTGGTACACTTCCAACTCTAAGTTAAGAAATTAGCAATTAGGGTTTAGGGCTAATTAGAGTTTAGACCCTGGATTTTATATTAGCTTAGAGTTTAGGCTCTGACTTGTCCAATTGGAAAGTTTGGATCCTTGACTTTTAATTTTAGTTTCATTTTTTTCCTATTATATCCTCCCTAGAATATAAAGAGAAGTTTAATTGTCAACCATGAGAGGGAGTAGGGGTGTGCATCGGTCGGTTTCAAAATAATTACAGCCGAACCAAACCAATCAATTGGCCGATTCGGTTTTGAAACCGAAGTTAATCGGTTTGAAATAATTATAGCCGAACCAAACCAACCGAAGTTAATCGGTTTGAAAATAATTACAGCCGAACAAAACTAACCAATTGGCCGATTCGGTTTTGAAACCGACCCGACTTGGTTCGGCTTGGATTGGTTTGGCTGATCGGTTTTGATCAGACAAAAAAATTTAAGTATATAAAAGTGTCTCACAAAGTAAATTTATACAAAAATAAATCATAACCATCTCATGTTTGGAAGATGTTTGTATGAAATACCAAAGTGGACAATAATCTTCTAAATAAATCACTTACATAATAAATTTCTTCCACAAATCTAAAATAATTCTCGAAAATAAACCCTAATCCTGATAGATCTATAAATTGAAGATAAAAAATAAACAAACAATGCATGAGATGGATAAGCTGGACCTAATATAAACCTAACTTTAGGTTGTTGCTGACTATGTTCGGTTTGGTTCGGTTTAAGCAGTTTTTGGAATGGCCAAACCGTGAACCGAACCAAATCGGACGGCTTTTTTAAATGGTCAAGTCGAACCAACCCGATCGGGCCATAGGTTCGGTTAAAAACCGATTGATTCAATTTGGTTTGGTTCAATTTGTTCGATTTGATACAAATATACACACACCTAGGAGGGAGGGCATAATTGGAAAAAGAAATAAAATAAATAAAGTCAAGGGTCTAAACTTTTCAATTGGACAAGTCAGGACCTAAACTCTAAGCTGGTATAAAATTCAGGGTCTAAACAATAATTAGCCCATATATATACATAAATTTTGAGGTGGACCCACTTGTCATACATAGTAGGTATCAAAACTTTGATACCCCTTCTGTATCAAAGTTTTACTCGCCTCTCCAATGTGCTATCCTATCCATATAGCACACATAATCCTTAGGGACAAGAAGTTGGTTATACCAGCTGTGCACAGGAACTGGTGGCACATAAAATGGAGCTGCGACGGCGGAGAAACAAGCCCACGAAGTTGGCTCCATAAAACTGTCCAAAATATATATAATTGTCACGACCCGCACCCACTGTGAGGGTACAAGAACGTAACAACGCCCAGCCTACGTCGCAGTGTCGGCGGTAGAACGCTGTCCTAGGTATCAATGCATCTAACAGTATAAGGCTAAACAGTTTATACTCCCCGAATGGGGGTGACATAGCAGAATGTAACTCAATCACAACTAAGGAAGAAGAAGCACGATATGATATAGAACTCAAAGAAATACAGATGATCAGAAAAGTCTAAGTGTCTAAGATAACAACTCGGCAACATCCAGAAATACAAGTCTCAACTACAGAGTATGAAAATATATATATACAATCCAGACCTCAATGACAGAAATAAAGTCTAACTAAACTAGTCTAGGCAGTAGGGTATTGTCATCAGCTAGAGCTGGGTCCTCCTGAGAGTCCAGCTCACAAGTATCGTCTAGGGCTGCACCATAAGGGGTAGACACCATAGCCTCATCATTCTCTGTAAAATTTTTAACAGGTCCAGTCAGGACGGGAGCGAGCACAATACATCTCAACAAGTCATAGCAGGAAAGGAAATATAATCATGCTAGAGAATAAAATACAGAAAACTGAAGAATAGCAGTATTTAAAAGAGAGAGAGAGGCTGTAAGTAAATATCTACAATATAATAGAGAACTAATCAGTGATTCTAGTGATTCAGAGTACAGGATAAACATGTGAATGGCTAGGGACTGATTCATGATTATACTACGAAATTGATTCATGATTACACTACTTGAAATTATCCACATGTTCATTTATACTCCCCCATCCCCAATCAATACACAAGGATCCAGTCAAGTTACGTTAAGATTCATGATTATACTACATTGTCCATAAAGGGTGATTCGTGAGTGATTCATGAAGATTCGTGAAGGCTCTGTGATTCATGAGAGTACAGGAATCACAAGCTGATACATAAAGATTTACGAAAATAGAAGCATGAGATACATGATGTAAGTGAAACACATGAGACAAGAGTATCTGATGCTCCCGAGAGGGATAACATCTCATGAAGGGATCCATATAGTACCAATCCGTGTTACCAACGTGTCAGCATCAAGTAAAGTAATCTAAAGCAGGAAATATAATCCTAAACAAGATATGAAATGATCAGAGAATGTACTCGCCTGGTATCCTGAATGTCCGAAGAGAATATACTGTCCGAGGAGTGGTGTCCGTCTCCTATAGAACTGTACAAGTCACAACAAGTCTAAAATAAGGAAATAGACTGCTACAATGCAACTACATGAAGTTTGGGGTCAATCTAGGCTAAAGTCAACCTTTGTTCAACTCTAGTCAACCCTAACAGTCAAACTAGGTCAATTCTAGTCTAATTAAGTCAAACTAGGTCAAACGAGGTTAAACTTGGTCAAACTAGTCTAGGTTGGTCAAACCTAGGCTTAACAAGCCAATTCTAGGTCAACTAGCTAAATACCACACAAGTCACCTAGCCTAGTGATTCACACATGCCATAGGCCATCTACCTAGGCCATAGGCCAAATACAAATAGGCTAATGAGATCCCTGCCTCATAAACCACTACACATTCACATATACACTAGTAACTATTTACCCACAATATATATATATATATTTTTTTTTTACCCACAATATATATATATATATATATATATATATATATATATATATATATATATATATATGAAAACACATACATGGCTATATATTTAAATACTAACATGTAACAACTATATATATAGTACAATACATATTAGAGGGTTAGGCAAGGGTTAACAGGTTACAAAGTGTCAATAGGACAGTTTAGTGAAGTAGGAAACAGTGAATTAAAATTAGAGTAGTGTAATGGACATGACAGTTAGTGTATTAGCTTCCAATTCCAGAGTTTAAACAGTGTGTGTGTGTATGAAAACTAATTCAAACAAAACAGCGTGTGTATGTTGTAATCTGAAATCAAGGAATCAAAAGTCAGTTGACAGTGTAGCAATTTGGAAATTAAAGTGAACTAGAATCTCTCAGGTTTTACTTAATGGGAAATCTCAGTTTAAAATCCAACTAACCATCATCTCAGTTTACTTATGGGTTTTCCAGGTTTCAGATATTGAAATTGATAGTGTAATGGTCATGGGTCTCATGTTTCAAGTATTGAGTTTCCAGTTTACATAGAGTAGTGTGTGTGTATAGACATATAGGTTCAGGTTTCCATCACAGGTTATAAAGTGTGTATGAACATGTGTGTGTGTATATAGGAGAGCACATTGTTCTCAAGAATTTTACAGCTGTGTATGTGTGTCTGTGACAGTTTAGGAGTGTCGAGTGTGTGTGTGTGTTATTTAATGGCACATGTGAGGGTAGGGAAATGTGTGTGTGAGCAGTGAGGGGTTATCCAGTGTGTACAGAAAAGAAAAATAGGCTTAATGCCCAGGTAACATGTTGTGGGTTAGCAATCTAGTAGACTGCAGTGTACACCAAGTGCAATGTATTAACATCATCAAGTATCATGCCTAATGGAAACCTAAAACTCAGTTTACATATACAAAGAAACTCAACATTATCAATATCATCAATTTATTCTCAGATACATCAGTTCTCAGGTTTTTTCCAAAATTTGACAGTCTATTTTAAGCCCAACCATTAACACCAAATTCGAAATCTATTTATCCAAGTCTCTAGCACAACTATAAACTAACACTTAGTAACTAACACACCTGCATAGGGCCTAAATATGAAAATTGAAACACCAAAACAGTTAAAAACTGGAATTTAAAAGTTAGAATCAAATTCCAGGAAGAATGTGTATCATTCAACACATTTCAGCCCATCACATAGTCAAAATCCCATTTCTCTTGAAAACAACCTAATCTATCATGCAAATTCGATATGGCTGTAGCTAATACATATGTGGAATCAAATATGGCAAATTAATCATCACTTAAATCAGTTTAAAATGGGAAATTAAAATCGGGATTTCAAGAATATGATCGTATCAGTCAGAAAAATGGGAGATCTAATCGAATTCAAAACTTCAACTAAATGATCAATCAATGGTTGGTAAATATAACACTACATGTGCTTGTGTCAATCGAACCAAACGTGTCCACCAAGTGGACGCAAACGTGTCCAAATCAACAAACACATACATAGACACAATCTGTATATTCAATCATCGTGCACACGCGTGTAACACGCGACACACGACACGACACGTGCTCGTGTCCAGAGGTTCACCTAGGATAGCTCTAGGTCTGACACACCCTGTATCGAGTCCATGAGTTGCACAGACACGATACGACACGCGTGTCAGTCGTGCCTGTGCACGCGCACAGCAGCCCGTGCGCGACAACGTGCGGCCAATGCAACCCCGATAACTCCACGTGTAGTACACGAGATGCTCCCAAATTTTGGAAGCATGGTCACAGACGTTGCCCCAAGGTTCACATAAAAAATTAGGACAAGGCGTGTCCTGTGTCCAGAGATATGGACCCCGTGATGCAGGACACGGCCTACGGCTCGTGCTGCGTGTCTACGCACAAAAACAGGACACAAATGGACACGAAACACACTACTGTCTTCACAAAAATTAATACACACATCAAGATCTACAAATCCATGCAATTATATTTTAAAAATATGAAAATTAATTCCTATGTGGCATTTCTACAAACACCTAGTATATCAATACGATACGTGTCCGATACGGACACGAAATGGAAACGAATTGTGCCCAAATTTCGTGGGCAGCTAGGGGGCTCCTAGATCTAGCCCTAAATGCAAAGAAAATGAAATATTAATGCAATTTGTGGAGTTTTACCTATAAGTGCAAAAAGCTTGAAAAAGCTCCAAATGGGGGATTCCTCCTTGCTAGCCAAATGCTCCCAAATTTTCTGAAAGCTGGGATTATCCTCAAATAACAGCAAGTATAGATGAATTAGGATCTAATGCAACTTGTTAGGATTAAAAAGGAATTAAAATGGATTTTCTAAAAATTTTTAAACATGGGATTTACCTCTTTTTTTCCAAATGTGAACTTTCTAAAGGGGGCTAACCTAATAGAAGAGAGTATAAATAGGGGGATGATCCCTAGGTGGCCAGCCATGATGATTAGGGCTAGGGTTTCTAGTAATGGGCTATGGGCTTTGGGCCTCTATGGCTTAAGTTGATAATCATTGGTTTCAAAACCATAAGTCATGGCTTATGACTAAAAGCCTTCTATTCTAACTTGAGTCTAAATGACCAAATCATGGGTTGATCTAGGTTAGACTAAGGTTACATACTAAACCAAGTCACCTTAGTTAGGTTTAGCTTCTAGGTTAGGCTCCAAAGTCAACACTAGTCAAGTCTAGATTAACCCTTAATTAAATTATACCAAAAATCATATAAATTCTAATAAATCTCAATATTTCATAATAATTCCAAATAATATAAATTAAATTCAAATAATTCAAAAAATGACAAAAATATCCTCAAACTAGAAATGTGGTAGATGAAACACCCTAATCACAAGTCATGATTTTAAATAGTTTAAAAAATGATAAAAAATTATCAAAAATCATAATATGAAATAAATATCAATAAATAATAATTATAATTACAAAATTTCAAAATTACCCTTATCTGGAAAACTGGGTGTTACAAGTCTACCCACCTTAGAAAAATTTTGTCCTCAAAATTTAAGATGGTAGTACTCATTCTAGGTCAAACATAGTCAAGGGTCAACCACTAGTCAACTAAGTCAAATCTAGGGTGTGGTCAACTGTCTAGTCACACAAGGTCAATAAGTCAGCATTGGTCAATATTAGACTATTAGGTCAATTATATAGGTCAAACTCTATAAGCTAACTCAATGTCATAACCAACCCACTCTAAGTTATCAATTAACCCATATCATTATATATATATATATATATATATATATATATATATATATATATATATATATATATATATATATATATATATATATATATATATATATATATATATACATTACTCAACTATATATCCATATACATATACCACATAAATATATATCTATATAGAGCATATTATAACTCAAACTAGTCCCATATATAATATCACTTATGCACATCCCAAGGTTATCATATACATGTGTAATGACATATACCCTTATCCACCACTAATAAATGCACTTATATAAATATATAACATATATGTATATACACAAGATATATCTAATACCAAGGATAATGGACACAAAGGCAGCAGCCCAAGGAAACATGGACCACACATAACTCATATATATACACACTTCTCACATGTGTATATAGGATTGTTGGTGTTTTTGCCTTTAGACTAGAAAAGATAGTCCCACATCGGCTACACCAAATGGTGAGTATCTCAATATAGTGCATTGCTTGTGTTGAGGTGTGCACATGAGGTGTAGTGGGGCACAAGTTTGTGCCATGTAAAAGTATTTTCCTAGAAGGAAAAAGGATTAAACCTAACAAGGATGCAAGTTAATTTTTGTTGTGCGGACTCGGACTCGGACACGGACTCCAGGATGTCTCGTGCATGCACGGGAGTGTTCGGGGGGTAGGCGTGGACTGGCACACTTCTATGCTGATTGTGGGATGATCTAAAATATCAAACTCTATTTTTGAGTATTGGTATTTTAGTCCCACATCGGATAGGAGAAGAGGTGAAGTCTCAACTCCACTCTATAAATAGAGCCCCTTGGCCTCCTTTGAAAGATGCACTAAGAAGAGAGTTGAGGGAGTCTGTTAAGTCCAGGAAGCCCGTTCAAGTCTCAAATATTGACTTACGAGCGTTCCAGAACTTCTTCGTGAACTTGCTGGTTCCTGGAAGCTGTTCGTGCTCGTGTGGGGCGAATAAAGCTTTGAGCAACGGTGGTTCATTCACCCCAGCAGGAGTTATCTCATCTTCGCCAGTCATCTTCTTTGTTGGTTCTGTCAGGATTCTATTAACGTACCTTCGGTGAAGTGTTTGCGTTGATATTATCAGAATTCTATTTGTGCACCTTCTGTGAAGGGTAGCACTTGTGGAATTTCTCTTACGTACCTTCTGTGAAGTGTTACGTTCTGTGCACCTTCTTGTGAAGGGTAGCACTCGTAGGATTTTACTACGTACCTTCGGTGAAGTGTTACGTAATAACGATTATTTGTACATTTGTTACGATATTTCAGTTATCCTTCGGAAAAATTGTGCCTCGGCACTAACAATCTCAAAGCTCTATTGAGAAGATGGATAATTCTCGTGCTTCGCTCATCGATACCGGCTTCAACAAGTTGGAAAAATTCGATGGCGAACACTTCCAGATATGGAGACGAAAGGTCACTTTAAATCTTCAACTCGTGACTGTTGATCACGTGCTGTCAGAAGAAGAACCGATCGTTCCAACCACTGGATCTGCTGCGGCTGTGGCCGCTGCTACGACCAAGCAAGCGAAGTGGAAGAGAGAAAACAGTATATGCAAACTACTGATACTCAATTCCATGGAAGACTCTCTGGCAGAGTCCTACTCTAAGAAGACATCGGCCAAAGAGATATGGGACTCCTTAGGAAAGCTCTATGAAGATGACGAGAACCGGTCCAAGATCTTCATGGTAGAAAAATACCACAAGTGGACCTTCGAAGACGAGAAGGCGATGCTGCCCCAAGTGAAGGAGTTTCTGAAGTTGCATCAGAAACTAGAAGACGAGAACATGCCCCTCGTTGACAAGTTTGTCGTTGGAGGGATCGTCGCGAAACTTCCTACTGAATGGAGCAACTTCTATGCAAGTATGCATCGAAAGAAGATAGAAATTAGCTTGGAAGATTTCTTACAAGAGATCCATGTTGAGGACGAGATGCGCTCTCAACAGAAGATGGATACTCTGTCCAAACAACTGGCGAAGGCAAATCTGGTCCAAACCAGAGAGTACCAGGGGAAGCAGGCTGCTTCTCATCGCAAAAAGAAGGTCTTCACGAATCTGAAAGCGAAGGGTCCTGCTTTCAAGCAGCAGAAGTCCAAGTCCCATATGACTTGCTTCAATTGTGGCAAGAAGGGCCACTACAAATCCGAATGCAAGTCCAAGCCCAAAGCACAAGGTGAGCCTAGTAAGGTTTCTATGATTACTAATCTAATTGCCATGATAGCACAGGTTGCAACTGTGGGGGCTGACTTAGACTGGTGGATAGACACTGGTACGACCTGCCATGTCTGTTCAGACAAAGACTGGTTCGTCTCTTATGAGCCAACTTCAGACAAGGTCATAATGGCAAACCAGGCACAAGCTGAAGTACTGGGGATCGGGACGGTGGAGCTGAAACTCACATCGGGGAACACTCTGACGCTTCAAGGTGTGAAGCATGTTCCAGTAATTGCTAAGAACCTGATCTCTGGAAGTCTGCTCTGCAACGCAGGCTTGAGGATGGACATAAATGCTGGCCAGTTGGTGATGTCCAAGAAGGGTACATTCTTCGGGAAAGCATTCCAAACTGAAGGAATGTACAAGATTCAGCTTGTTGTAACCCAGCATGATAATATAAATACAATCAGTTTTTCTGATTATTCTATTGAGTTGTGGCATAATATGCTAGGACATGTTCATTGTAAAAGGATTAACAGAATGTCTTGTCTAGGACTTATCTCCAAGTGTGGGGGTAAGGTAGAGAAATGCGAAGTATGTGCTCAGACGAAGATCACAAGGAAACCCTTTCACAGGGTCCATCAAAGCACAGATCTTCTGGAGTTGGTTCACTCAGATATCTGTGACTTCAAACAATTCTCTACAAAGGCCGGGATGAAGTATTTCATTGCTTTCATCGATGACTTCTCAAAGTATGCTTTCGTCTACTTGCTCAAGTCTAAAGACGAAGCATTCGAGAAGTTCAAGGAGTTCAGGGCCGAGGCTGAGCGACAAACTGGACAACAACTCAAGAGGTTAAGGAGTGATCGAGGCGGAGAGTATCGGTCTCATGAATTCTTATCATTCTGCAAAGAACATGGAATCATCAATGAGACAACGGCTCCGTACTCTCCTCAATCCAACGGAGTAGCAGAAAGGAAGAACAGAACGTTGACAGAGATGATGAACTCCATGCTGTTGACTGTGGGTCTTCCAAAGTGTTACTGGGGAGAAGCTGCACTAACGGCAACGTTCATTCTGAACAGAGTGCCATATGCAACTTCCGACATAACTCCTCATGAACTCTGGTTCAAAGTCAGACCTAACTTGAATGTCATTCGAGTGTGGGGGTATCTGGCTTATGTGAAGCTCCCGGATCTGAAAATTCAGAAGCTGGAGACAAGGACTACGAAGGCGATCTTCTTGGGGTATGCCGAGAAGAGTGATGCTCGGAGATTCCTTGATATCGAGTCAAACCATATCATCGAATCTCGCGATGCTGAATACTTTGAAGACAAGTTTGCAAAACACAAGAATATTGTTCTCGCGGATCTTCCGGAGAATGATGAGGGTACAAAGCAGACAGAAGTCTTTAATGAACCAGTAGTCCAAGATGAAGCTGTCGTCAAGGAGACACCAGCTGAACTAGAACTCGCTGAGCCGTCAACTAAGCGAACGAGGAGGCCGAAAGACTTCGGAGATGACTTCGTCACCTATCATGTGGAAGCTGATCCGCTTACCTATGATGAGGCGATGAGGACCAGAGATGCTGTATTCTGGAAGGAGGCGATAGACAACGAGATTGACTCAATCACCTCCAACAACACATGGGTATTGGTTGACCTGCCAGAAGGAGCAAGACCCATCGGATGCAAATGGATCTTCAAGAAGAAGATGAAAGCAGATAGAATCATTGACAAGTTCAAGGTCAGGCTAGTGGCCAAGGGGTTTGCTCAGAAGCAGGGGATCGACTACTTTGACACTTATGCTCCAGTAGCTCGGATGACAACCATCAGATTGTTAATTGCTCTAGCAGCAATACACAAGCTGGTGATACATCAGATGGATGTGAAAATAGTATTCCTTAATGGCGAGCTGACCGAAAAGATCTACATACAACAACCAGAAGGTTTTGTCGTCAGAGGTCTGGAAGACAAAGTCTGTAAGTTGATAAAGTCTCTGTATGGTTTGAAACAAGCTCCCAAAATGTGGCATGAGAAGTTTGACAAAGTAATAAGGTCAAATGGCTACAGGGTCAGTGAAACAGACAAGTGTGTCTATACGAAGTTTTCTGACGGAAGAGGAGTAATCGTATGTCTTTACGTGGACGACATGCTAATCCTAGGTACGAATTTAAGCTGCGTCACAGAGACAAAGAAATTCCTCTCGACCAAGTTCAGTATGAAGGACTTTGGGGGATGTCGACGTAATCTTGGGGCTTAAGATCATCCGGACAGGCACTGGAATAGCGCTGTCATAATCTCATTATATTGAGAAGATGCTCACTCGCTACGGGTATCAAGATCTTCCTTTTATTGATACACCGTACCGGAGTGATCAGAAGCTGGAGCCAAATTCGAAGGAAAGCGTCAGGCAGTTGGAGTACGCTAGCGTCATCGGAAGCTTGATGTATGCTACTACTGCCACAAGGCCTGACATAGCTTTTGCAGTGGGAATGCTGAGTCGGTTCACTAGCAATCCAGGTGTTGAGCACTGGAAAGCTGTGAAGCGTGTTATGAGATATCTCAAGAAAACTAAGACATATGCACTTTTCTACAGCAAAGATCCGTCAGTAGTGGAAGGCTTCAGTGATGCTAGCTGGTGTTCAGATATGGCGAGCGAGTATTACACAGGTGGATTCGTATTCGCCATGGACGGAGCTGCTATATCGTAGAAATCGAAGAAGCAGACTATGTTATCTCGCTCCTCCATGGAATCTGAATTCTTTGCATTAGATGCTGCTGCAGATGAAGCAGAGTGGCTTCGGGAGCTCATGTATGATTTTCGGTGGTTGGGGCTCAGATACCGGCAATACCGATATACTGTGACAACCAGGCGGCAACAGCAGTGGCATCAAATGAACTCTTCAACGGAAAGAAGAGAACGGTACGGTTAAAGCACAGAGCAGTACACGATCTTATCAAGAGAGGTGTTATTGCAGTAATTGATGTTCGGAGTCAGGAGAACCTGGCGGATCCGTTCACCATGGGCCTCAGTGATACTATATATATATATATATATATATATATATATATATATATATATATATGTTGGCACATTTTATTTTGATTATTAACAGCATCTTCGTAGTTTAGTCTTCTGTTCTTCAGATTCAAATATTCTCAGAAGATCTACTACATGGAGCTCTTCCGTTCAGCGCAATCATCTTTCACTTTGAAAACTGAAGCAGTTACCGGCGTTCCCTGCATCAGACGGCGTCTTCCTGCTTAGAGTCTTTGAGTCTGTACTAGTCTAGGTATATCTGTAAACACCTAAGGACGGATGACAATTAAAAAGCACAAGTCAAAAATCAAATACTTACAGAGCGGCATACCGACGGCATGCTTGGGTATACCGGCGGTATACCGTTTCTAACATCCAGAAAGTTGCTGTGACAAATTATCGACATACCGGCGGCATGCTCCGGCATACCGGCGGTATACCGATTTTTGTGTCCAGAAAGTTGCTGTGACAAATTGTCGGCATACCGACGGCATGCTCCGGCATACCGGCGGTATACCGTTTTTAGCAACCCAAAAGTTGCTGTGACAAATTGTCGGCATACCGACGGCATGCTCCGGCATACCGGCGGTATACCATTTTTAGCAATCCAAAACTTGCTGTGACAAATTGTCGGCATACCGGCGGCATGCTCCGGCATACCGGCGGTATACCGGGTTTCAAATATTTGGTTTTTGAATTGCCTTGACTAGCATTAATGGCCGCATTTAATGCTCCCTAACGGTCATTAATATGACCATTACTATTTGGACGGTATACCGACGGTAGGCCGCTGCATACCGACGGCATGCCGGTCTGTCTGTATTCAGAGCATTAAATGCCACCAACTCTTGGTTCTCTTATAAAAGAAAGCTCTCTCTCTCTCTCTCTTGAGCTTCTTTACCAACTCTTACCATAAATTTTCCAACAACCAAGAGCTCCACCATTAATACTCTTCCAAGCTTTTCATTGTCATCCTCTCCCAAAGTGCTAGAGTATTAAAGAGTTGTACATTTCGATCTTCACGTGTTAAAAGATCAACAAGTTCTCATTCTCTTTTGTTTGAAGTTGGCGAGCCTTCGTAAGAAAACTCGTGTGTAGAAGTTGACGAGTCTTCGGATCCAAACTCGTGTTGAAGTTGGCGAGTTCTTCGGATCCAAACTCGTGTGTACTATTTGGTTAAATAGTGGATTAAAGCCGGAGAGAGTTCCGGGACTGGACTGTCTCAAAAGAGGATACCAGGATACATCCTTGCGTTTGATCTTTCTACTCTTTACTTTCAATTGCCTTTATTGCATCAATTGTTGTAGTTAATTTTTAATTTTCCTATTCACCCCTCCTCTAGGGTTCTACAATTGGTATCAGAGCTTTGTTCTCTTGATTTGGATTTACACCCTTGAGTGATCCATGGCCTCTAACCCTAGTATCAACACGTTTCACAATGAGGGGCACTCCACAATTAGGCCTCCCCTATTTGATGGTACCAACTACAACTACTGGAAGATTAGGATGAGCATTTATCTAAAGTTCATAGATTTTGACTTATAGGATTGTGTGATAAATGGTCTTCCTACTCCTTCCAGAGCTATTGAGGATATTGCTTCTGACACCCTTCGGGACACTCTCTCTGAAAACATCAAGAAGCTTGCAAGTCGAGATACCAAGGCAATGAATGCTCTTTATTGTGCTCTCGACAGTAGTGAATTCAACCAAATCTCTACTTGCAAGACTTTCAATGAGATTTGGAAATTACTTGAAGTCACACACGAGGGAACTTCACAAGTGAAGGAGTCTAAGATTAGTAGACTCACGCAAGAATATAAGTCTTTTAAAATGAAGCATGATGAATCTATTACTTCTATGTTTACTCGATTTGGTGATATTATTAATCCTCTCTCCTCTCTTGGTAAGGAATATCCGGCTCATGAAAAGATCAGAAAAATCCTTAGAGGATTGACGAAAGTCTGGAGTCCTAAAGCTACCGCAATCATTGAGGGGAACGACTTGACTGTCATGAACCTTGAGACTCTCATGGGCAAGCTAATAACTCACGAGCTCGATATGAAGGATCAAGAGGAATCCTCCATACAAGAGAAGGAGAAGGAGAAGACCAAAGAGAATGAGAAGACTCTTGCTCTCAAAGCAACAAGATTCTACTCCAAGGATAGCTCCGACGACAATGAGTCGGACGACGATGAAGAAATAGCTCTCACAACTAAGCACTTCCGGAAGTTCCTAAAATTCAACAAGGCCAACCGCTCTAGACGGGACAATGAAGAAGATCCGGCGTGCTATCAATGCAGAAGACCCGGACACATCAAGAGGGATTGTCCGATGATAAGAAAAGACTCAAGCAAGTACGAGAAGCCTAGCAAGGGAAGCTCATCCTCCAGAAAGTTCGCCAACACAAGCATTTGGTGTGAAAGTGACGCGAGCGACTCCGACAACGACAAGGAGTGCAAACACAATGCTAACGTCTGCCTCATGGCAACCGATGAGGTACTTGATGATCTTTCCATAAACACTCTTACCTATGATGATTTGGAGAAAGCCATTCTTGAATTACATGAAGAACACAAAGGTGTTCGGAATAAATACAAAAAATCTCTTAAAGAGGTTGAGGCTCTTCAACTTGAAGTAGAGAGGCTCTCAAGCATCATTATTGATGTGAAGGAAAAATCTCCTATTTCTGACACGGATGAAATAGAGTCTTTGCGACTCAAGTTTCAAGAATCTCTTGACACCATCAAGAAAAGGGATGATGAGATTCTATCCATGATAAGCTCTTATGAATTTGCTATGCGCAAATGTCAAGATGCTAATAGAAGAGAATATGACACTTCTATTAAGTATAATGATCTTCTTACACAGAGTAAGAATTTAGGTAATAAGAATACCACTCACATGCATGCTCCAAGATACCCCCACACTCATCACAATGCTAGGCATAACCCTTACATGAACACTACACACAACTCCTTTTCTAACACAAGAAAAGGACCTTTTGTTAAGAAGAACACCTCACATCTTGTATTTTACTATCATCATAACACTCATGGTAGAACTTTTCACACTAGAAACTCACATATGCACAACACTCACACTTCTTCTTCTAAATCTTCTTTGATGTGCAATTATTGTGGTTTGTTCGGACATACTTCTAATTTTTGTTATACAAGGAAACAAGTTGACATGAAAGTTCTTAAATGGGTTCCTAGAACTAACAATCAAGGACCCAAACGATCATGGGTACCAAAACGTTCATCTTCAACCTTTGTTGTAGGTGACAAATCCTTCTCATGCTAGAAGCAAGTGGATTCTCGATAGCGGTTGTTCACGGCACATGACCGGTGATGCTTCACTTTTTACAACGCTATCGATGAAGAAGGAAGGACACGTCTCCTTCGATAACAATCTTAAAGGTTATATTATTGGAAATGGTAATATCGGTTCTCCTCCTTATCCCTGTATTAATAATGTATGTCTTGTTACTAATCTCAAGCATAACCTCCTTAGTATTAGCCATCTTACCGATAATGGCTATGATATCAAATTTGTTAAACTCAAATGCTACATTACCGATAGTTCTAATGGAACTATTGTTTATGAAGGCATTAGAGAAAACAACATTTATGTTCTTTATCTTGTTGAAGGTACTAACAATGACAGATGCCTAGTTGCAAAGAACGATGAGAGTTGGCTTTGGCATATGAGGCTTGGACACGCCAACATGGATACCATCTCTCGCCTCGCCTCCAAGAAGCTTGTACGAGGACTCCCAAGTATCCCATTCAAAAAGGATATGGTATGTGAAGAATGCGAGAAAAGTAAGTTCACCAAGTCATCCTTCAAATCAATCAACTCTGTGAGTACTTCTAGACCCCTTCAACTTATCCATATGGATCTTTTTGGGCCTCGTAGAGTAGCTAGCCTTGGTGGCAAACTTTATGCTTTTGTTTTAGTTGATGATTTTTCGAGATTTACTTGGGTTATTTCTCTTGCTTGCAAAAGTGATACTTTTCGTGAATTTGTTGCTTTTTGTAAACGTGTTCAAAATGAGAAAGGTTTTTCTATCAACAAAATTAGGAGTGATCATGGAGGGGAATTTGATAATGTTGATTTCAAAAGTTTTTGTGAAAAGAATGGTTTTGGACATGATTTTGCTTGTCCACGAACTCCTCAACAAAATGGTGTTGTGGAGAGAAAGAATAGAACCCTTGGTGATATGGCCCGGGTTATGTTAAATCAATATAAGCTCCCCCAATATTTTTGGGCGGAAGCCGTTAATACGGCTTGTCATGTTATTAATAGGGTCTTGATTAGACCTATTTCTAAGAAGACTCCTTATGAGCTTTGGTTTGACAAAATTCCCTCTATTGAATATTTCAAAGTTTTTGGTTACAATTGTTTTATTTTGAATGCCAAGGATAACCTAGGCAAGTTTGAAGAAAAAGCCTATGAAGGAATATTCCTTGGATACTCTACTCATAGTAAAGGTTTTCGTGTTTTTAACAAAAGAAGTCTTGTTGTCGAAGAGTCAATAAATGTCTCTTTTAATGAACTCAACTCTTCTACATTCTCCTCTTCCGAGGATATTGATGACATCTCGTTTGGGTTGGAGAACTCCTCTATTGAGGATCGTCCTTCTTCATCTAACAATGAAGTTGTGACCCCATCAAAAGAGTCTCCTCCTCTCGAGCCTCCTCAAAAGGATCTCCCAAAAGAATGGAGATTTGTCACCAATCATCCTAAGGAGCTTATCATTGGGGATCCTTCCTCAAGTGTTAGCACAAGATCCGCCAGTCGTGATCTTTGTGCAAATATGGCTTTTATTTCTCAAATAGAGCCTAAAAATGTTAATGATGCTTTTCTTGATGAGTTTTGGATGATAGCTATGCAAGAGGAGCTAAATCAATTTGAGCGAAGCAAGGTTTGGGAACTTGTCCCAAAACCTAGCAATCATCCCATTATTGGAACTAAATGGGTGTTTCGTAACAAACTTAATGAAGATGGGTTAGTGACTCGTAACAAAGCCCGATTGGTTGCTCAAGGCTATAACCAAGAGGAAGGCATTGACTACGACGAAACCTATGCTCCGATTGCACGTCTTGAATCCATTCGTATGCTTTGTGCTTTTGCTTGTTTTAATGACTTTAAGCTATTTCAAATGGATGTTAAGAGTGCTTTTCTAAATGGTATTATTAAAGAGGAAGTTTATGTTAAACAACCTCCCGGATTTGAAGATTTTTAATTTCCTAATCACGTGTTCAAACTCCATAAAACCCTTTATGGCCTCAAACAAGCTCCACGTGCTTGGTATAAGCGTCTTAGCTCTTTTCTTGTTTCTCACAATTTTTCAAAGGGGAAAGTTGACACCACACTTTTTATTAAATCCCATGATGGGACTCTCTTATTGGTTCAAATTTATGTCGATGATATAATTTTTGGTTCTACTAACAACACACTTTGTGTAAAATTTGCCAAAGTTATGCAGGAAGAGTTTGAAATGAGTATGATGGATGAACTCTCCTTCTTCTTGGGGTTACAAATCAAACAAGGACCCAAAGGAACCTTCATCAATCAAGCAAAATATACAAAGGACCTCCTCAAGCGTTTCGACCTCGACTCATCCAAATCAATGAGGACTCCTATGGCCACAACGACAAAGCTTGACAATGATGAAGATGGTACATCGGTCGACATTCGTAAGTATAGAGGTATGATTGGTAGCTTACTTTATTTAACTGCTAGCCGTCCTGATATCATGTTTAGTGTTTGCTTGTGTGCACGATATCAAGCCAATCCAAAGGAATCTCATTTGTGTGCCGTTGAGTGCATTTTTCGTTATCTCAAAGGCACCATTAACATGGGTCTTTGGTATCCGAAATCCTCATCCTTTGAGCTTCACGGCTTTTCGGATGCAGATTTTGCCGGATGCAAGATTGAACGAAAAATCACTAGTGGCACATGTCAAGTTCTCGGGAAGTCTTTGGTATCGTGGTTTAGTAAGAAGCAAAATTCTGTTGCTCTTTCTACCACTGAGGCAGAATATATTGCGGCTGGTTGTTGTTGTGCACAAATTCTTTGGATGTCACAAACACTTTTAGATTATGGCATCTCTCATTCATGCACCCCTATTAAATGTGATAACACTAGCTCTATCAATCTCACAAAAAACCCAATTTGTCACCCACGCACGAAGCACATTGAAATTAGACACCATTTTCTTCGTGACCATCAACAAAAGGGAGATATTCATCTTGAATTTATTGATACTACCTATCAATTAGCCGATATTTTCACAAAACCGCTCCCAGAAGATCGCTTCACCTTCCTTTGCCGTGAATTAGGCATTTTATCATTTGATCCATAATCCCTCTCGGCCGGCACACCGACGGTATACAGCGGTATACTGACGGCATACCGTTTTTCGATTCAGAATTAGGTTCTGTTTCGAAACTCGACATACCGTCGGTACACGTCGGCATACCGCCGGTATGCCGGATGGAGGCGGACAGGACATCATCAGGATCGGGCCCACCTTTCTTCTCTCTTCCTTTAATTCTTTTTTAACCTTCCTTTATTCCCTCATATCCATCCCATCTATCATAACTACCCATCTCTTCATCTCCCATCTCATTTATTACTATTCCATCACATCCTCCCTTTCACTCCTCTTTTTACTCCACCATCATAACTACCCACCACCTTTTCAACTCCCTTTCATTAAACCCTCCTCTACAACCGTTCCCACCCTCCTCCCCTTTTCAAAATCCATCTCTTTATCTTCCTCCTCCTCTTTAAAATCCTCCTTCCTCCATCATTTCTCCTACTCCTCCTTCATTCACTCCAATAACCTTATCTCTCTTCATGGCAAACCCTAAGCGCCCCCGATCCTCCTCCTCCTCCTTGTTCAACCCCTTCGTCCTGGTGGCACAACCTCACGGCTATGACCAACGCATCTTCTCCAACTCTTTGGCGGCCGAGCTTTGGTTCCAGCACTTCGTCCATCACAACGTGTTCAAGGGAGGGGCGATAAACTGGAACCTCTTCCCCGGTCACGACCCCTTGTTTGACGATGCCGGACTCTCCTCTCTACTTCGGCGTCAAATACCCGTCTACCCCGCTGCTGTTCGACTTTTCTATTGCAACTTGGTCGGGGACGACGATCACCCCGCCATTAAGTCTATGGTCAATGACCGTCACTTCCGTCTAACATCTCGGAAAGTGGGGAACATCCTCGGCATCCCGGACAAAGGGGACGCGTTACCATCCTTGGGTGCTCTCAACTCCTCGGCGGCGTCACCCTTCGATGAATTCTGCCGTATCATCTGCAAGGGCCCCAACCCTCCTGCCATCCCGGCCCTCTCTGCCCAGCTGGAGCCGTTTTACTACGAGCTCCATAGGATAGTGTGCCATACACTATTTCCTAAGGGCGGGAACTACGACGTCATTACCGGTGATGCCCTCGTCTGCATGTATTATCTCTATGCCCGGAAGCCATTCTCCTTCCCGAAGACTCTCCATCTGCTCTTCCGGCGTGTCATGCCTTCGGGAAAGCAAAATCTCTACTACGGCTCCCTTATCACTCTAGTTCTGGAGGCCAAACAAGTTGACCTATCTCTTTGCTCCTCGGATGGCGTGCCCTCCTACCTTGCTGTCTCTCGTTCCCTTAGCGGCGCCTCTGCTTTCCATGCCTCGTCTTCCCAAGAGCGTCCGGCATCCATTCCTGCTGCTCCCACATCTACCCCTCCTGCTTCGGGCCGTTATATGCCGCTCACTCAGCAGCACTTTGATATGCGTATGGCCCAGGTGGAGAAGCAGATGCGGGCCCACACTCGTGGACTTGG